>CM069914.1:70765131-70873811 GCA_036172215.1 Camellia granthamiana
ATTTTGCTTCCTGAATACACAGAGCTTTTGCCTTCTTGTCTTGCTTACTGACTTAGGCATCGGAGAGGTTTCCGGCACACCCTTGCCGGCCAGCTCACGTTTGTGTTTTCAGGTGGTGGAACGACGACGCATAGAAGAACGCAGACTTGATCAACAGGATTATACGAGAAGGTGAATTTCTTTCCCGTACAATTGGCGCCGTCTGTGGGAAGAACAGACAAGAACAACCTCTTGATCAAGCTTTTTTCTTGAACATCAATGGCGAACAACGAAGAACTGCCTCAGTCCGCCATTGACGGACTAACTCCAGAAGGAGGTGCAAGGCGCGAAGGCCTTCCCTTGGTCCCTCCCATGGCGAGCCTGGAACCACAAAGGCAGAATTCCAGGAGGGATGCGAGGGGACGAAGGAGGAATGGCAGCCCTCATCCCTCTCATTCGCAAAGCCAGAAAGACAAAGGCGCAGAGTTGATCCTCAAATTCTGGAGGACCGCGTCAGAGAACAAGATGAATTGATCCGTAAGATGGCGGCGGACATGGAGTCTCTGAAGCGCCAGATGAAAAGCAAAGAAGTGGCGACAGGAGAGGGGCGTAATAAGAAGACGCCCCCTCGCCACTCAGAGGGTCGTGATAGGAATTCTACACCCTCTCAACCAGAGGACAGAAGCCTCAGGACAGGCGACACGCGGTCCGTATCTTCCAGGACTCGTCACTCCAGGTCTGAGAGGGCGAGGTCTGAAAGGTCATATACCGAGGGGAGTACCTATTGGCCCTCACACACGCACCATACGAGGTCTAAACAGACGGAATTACCTAGGTCATCCGACCTTCGATCTATGCTAGAAGAGAAGGCACGATGGAAGGAGGACGCCAGAGCACGCGATCCCCACAGGGTTCCTGCCTTGCAGCGGTTGGCTCCTCGGACGCATGGAAGCGTCGAGGTTGGAATGCCAAGGCCGCACTTGGCATACGAACCAGCGGACAAGGCATTGGCGAGGCTGCAGACCTCACCATTCGTCCCAGAGATTGAGAACGCGCCCCTTCCGTCAGGCTTCCTACAACCCAAATTCACGACGTATGAAGGGAAGACGGACCCTTACACCCACTTGAGCCACTTTCGCCAGGTTATGGCTGTATACCGGCGGAACGAGGCGTTGATGTGTATCCTATTCCCTTCAAGTCTCGGCGACCTGGGCCTGACTTGGTTTGAGAAGCTTCCAGAGGGCAGCATAGCCTCCTGGGCGCAACTGGCAGAGGCGTTTGTAACGCGGTTCAGAACAAACACAAAAACCCCGGTGGAGATTGACCAGTTGCACTCCATCGACATGGGCGACAAGGAGACTCTGAGGTCATACAACAGTCGCTACTGGGAGACATTCAACCAGATTGGGGACTGCCCAACCAACCTCGCCATTGCGCAATACAAAAGAGGCCTTCCAGTCGGGAACAGACTGAGGGACTCTATCACAATGACGCCACCCCTTACCATGGAGGCCCTGATGGAGAGAGTGCATCAGCACATCAGGGTAGAAGAAGATGGCGCTCGCGCCAAAGCAAAGACTGGCGCGACCACAACATCAGAGAAGAAGACCTCGGCCAAGGTCAATGCGGTAGATCGCCAAAACCGAAACGGACGAGGCAGGCGAGATAATGGCGAGGACCAGGATAAGAGATGGCTAAGAGTCCGCACCGCCATTACCACAGTGTTCAAAAAACCAATCTACCGTATACTTAGTGAGATTCGAGACGAGCCTTTCGTCAAGTGGCCCGCCAAGTTAGGCGAGGCCCAGAAGGACTATGATGACAGATCCAGATGCACCTACCACAAGGAAAAGGGGCACCGCACTGAGAACTGTACGCCATTGAGGCAACATCTGGAAGAGTTGGTGGCAGCAGGCCACCTAGATAAATACATAGAAGGAGGGGCGCAGCCAGCCCCCCAGGACCACAACCTCCCCAATGGGATGCCGAACGACGCCCCGCCACAAGGCATCATCAACGTAATCCATGGAGTCTTTGAACCAGAGCGCGTATGCGAGCTCAGAGGTTCAATCAAAAAAGCAGAGCACTTAAGAGAAGTACTCAGTGCCCAACCAGTCGTCAAAAAGGGGAGGACAGAAGCTACAAACATCATGTCCTTTTCGGATAAAGACTTGGACAGAATATATTGCCCACACAACGATGCCTTGGTCGTCACTCTCCGAGTCAAGGATTTTGACGTCAAGCGGATTCTGATTGACCAAGGTAGCTCCTGCGAAATCATGTACTATGAAACTTTCAAGCAACTCAAGCTGCAGGACAAGGACTTAGCCCCTGCCGTATCTCCTTTGATTGGATTCAATTCTATGCCAGAGTGGCCAGTCGGCAAAATCATTCTCCCAGTCAGAGCAGGGAGTGTGACAAAGCAAGTGGAGTTCTGGGTGTTAAAGGTTCCATCCACCTACAACATCATTTTGGGCAGAACATGGCTGCACGCCATGCGCTCAGTGGCATCCTCCTACCACCAAGTGATGAGGTTCCCCAGCGACACCGGAGTGATAGAGGAGGTCTATGGGGACCAGATTATGTCCAAGCAGTGCTTCGTTGCAACGAATGGTAGCCGCGCTGCCAAAGGATATGTTCATTCGGTTGAAGAACCAGAGAGTAATGAACTATTCGCGGATGTTGGCAAAGCGGCTAGCCAGAAGGCAGTGGAGGACTTGGTGGAGGTCAGAATAGACGAGAAGAACCCGGATAAGTTCTTCTTGCTTGGCTCGTCGTTGTCTAGCACTGAGAGGCTAGAGGTCTTGGAGTTTTTGACCTCCAACATCGAAGTGTTTGCCTGGACCCCATACGACATGCCAGGCATTGATCCCAACTTCATCTGCCACCAACTCAACGTCCACCCATCTGCCAGGCCAGTCATTCAGCGCACCCGCAGATCGGCGCTCCACCACGCCGAGATAGTGGCAGAAGAAGTGGGAAACTTGTTGGAAGCAGGGGCAATTAGAGAGGTGCACTACCCCAGGTGGATCTCCAACACGGTCGTGGTGCCAAAGAAAAATGGCAAGTGGCGCGTTTGCGTCGATTACAAAACTGTCAACAGAGCATGCCCCAAAGACAGCTTCCCCCTACCAAGGATCGACCAACTGGTGGACCTAACAGCTGGTCACAACAGGCTTAGCTTCCTGGACGCATACAGAGGCTACCACCAGATCGCAATGCATGAACCTGACCAGGAGGTTACATCCTTCACCACTCCAAGAGGACTATACTGTTATAAGGTCATGCCCTTTGGCCTGAAGAACGCAGGGGCGACATTTCAGAGAATGGTCACCAAGATGTTTGAGCCATTGTTAGGCAAAACGATGGAGGCTTACATCGATGATATGGTGGTCAAGAGCAAGAGTGAGAGTGACCACCTCAAGGACCTAAGTGAGATGTTCGAGATCCTGAAAAAGCATAAGTTACGCCTCAACGCGTCGAAGTGTGCTTTCGGAGTAGGATCAGGCAAATTCTTGGGCTTCTTGGTGACCAATCGAGGCATAGAGGCGGATCCTTCTCAGATCAAAGCAATTCAGGAGTTAGAGAGGCCTAACTCAGTGAAAGAAGTGCAGCATCTCACCGGCATGGCGGCAGCACTTAACCGATTCATCAGCCGGTCTTCAGACAGGTTGCGTCCATTCTTTCAGTCATTAAAAGCTAAGTTTGAGTGGGACGAAGAATGCGACCAAGCCTTGGCGAGTCTGAAGGAGTACATGTCTTCTCCACCATTACTTGTAACCCCCATACCTGGAGAAGAACTCTTCCTCTATTTGGCAGTTTCTCAACACGCAGTAAGTGCAGTGTTGGTTCGAGCAGAAGGAATCCAACACCTACCCATCTTCTATGTCAGCAAGACATTGCTGGGAGCCGAAACAAGGTACTTACCCTTAGAGAAGCTAGCACTGGCCTTAATGATGGCATCCAGGAAATTGGCGCACTACTTTCACGCCCACACCATTGTCGTCCTCACAGCTTTTCCGCTGAAAGCTCTGTTTGAGAGGGCCAACTTTTCTGGGCGAGTTTTGAAGTGGGCAGTAGAGTTGGGACAATATGATGTGAAGTTCCAACCCAGAACCGCGGTAAAAGCCCAATCTTTGGCAGACTTCGTCGCAGAGTTCACTCCTGGAAGCCACCAAGTCTGCCCAATCGATCTGACTGACACAACCAAACTAGGGATGGAGATTGACGCCGGAATAGCGCAACCCCTAGTACAGGCCACTCAGACAGAGCCCATGGCAGACCAGAGTAAAGAAGGCAAGGAGAAAACAGACCTTGATACACCAAGCCAAGACGCACCAACAACTAATGACTTGGTCCCATCAGAAGGCAAGGAACAGATTGCAATTATGAACTCTGAAGAAGACATTAGCAACCTGGAAAACCCCGAGGCATCGTCCGACCCCTCCACCTGTTGGAAGTTGTTCGTTGGGGAGATGTGGAAGCTCTTTGTGGATGGCGCATCCAATCGACATGGAGCAGGACTTGGCATAGTCCTCATCTCTCCAGACGGCCTAGTAGTGGAGCAGGCGATCAACCTTGGCTTCCCAGCGTCAAACAATGAAGCAGAGTACGAAGCGCTCCTTGCAGGACTCAAGTCAGCAGCCTACATGAAGGCCACCGAACTAATGGTCTACAGCGACTCACAATTGGTGGTGAATCAAATTTCTGGCGATTATGAAGCAAAGGATGAAAGAATGGCTAAGTACCAAGACTTAGTCAGGACAGAGATCAAGAAGTTTGAAGTCGTCAGAATAGAACAGATTGGCAGGGAGGAGAACAGTAGGGCAGACGAACTTGCAGGCTTCGCCTCAATGGCAGATACTTCCATCCCTCATCCACTATTGATCGACTATCTGCCCAGACCAAGTATTGAAGACCCAGAAGCTGAAGAGGTATGTTGTGCGGAGTTAGGTCCTTCTTGGATGGATCCCATCATACTGTTCCTAAAAGACGGCACTCTACCAGAAGATAAGAAAGAAGCCAACAGAGTAAGAGCCAAGTCGCAACGATTTTGGCTCTCTCCATCCTTGGCATTATACAAAAAGTCGTTTTCAGGACCTTACTTAAAGTGTGTCCACCCCAGCAAGGTAGAAGCATTCTTGTTTGAGATACACGAAGGGGTTTGTGGCAGCCATCAAGGAGGAAGATCATTGGCATACCGAGCTATTTCACAAGGATATTGGTGGCCCTACATGCAAGCGGATTCGGAGAAGTATGTCAAGAAATGTGAAAAGTGTCAAAAGTTTGCACATCAAATACATCAACCTGCAAGAGAACTCCTACCTCTCACTAGTCCATGGCCTTTCGCAATGTGGGGCCTGGACATAGTGGGACCACTCCCAACAGCACCAGGCAACAGGAAGTTCTTTCTGGCGGCAACAGACTACTTCACAAAGTGGGTAGAAGCAGAAGCCTTGGCGTCAATCAAGGAAAAAGATGTGAAGAAGTTTGTCTGGCAGAACATCATCACTCGCTTTGGCATACCAAAAGCGCTGATTTCAGATAACGGCACCCAGTTTGATGGCAGAATTTTCAGAGGCTTTTGCGAAGAGTACAAGATAGAGTTCTACAACTCCACACCGGCATATCCCCAAGCAAATGGACAGGCAGAGGCATCAAACAAGGTCGTTTTGGACGGATTGAAGAAAAGGCTGGAGAAGGCCAAAGGCAAATGGGCAGAAGAGCTCCCCCACGTTTTATGGGCTTACCGCACCACACCGCGACGGTCAACAGGAGAAACACCATTCTCCTTGGCATATGGCATGGAAGCGGTCATCCCATTAGAAGTCGGCCTTCCTACAATTCGGAGCGAAAATTTTGATCCAGACCTAAATGGGGAAGCCATCGCATTGGAACTTGACTTGGCAGAAGAAAGGAGAGAAAAGGCTTTGGTTCACATCGCCTCCTACCAGCAAGAATTGTCCAGGAAATACAATAAAACAGTACATCCAAGGCAGTTCAAGATTGGCGATTGGGTACTTCGCAAAGTGATGGGAAACACATTGGTCCCAGGAGATGGCAAGTTAGGGCCCAATTGGGAAGGTCCTTACAAAGTGGTCGGATTAGCAGGCAAAGGGGCATACCACTTGGAAGATGAGGACGGCAAAGCAATTCCTAGGCCCTGGAACACTGCCAATCTCAAGTTATTTTACTTTTAGCTTTTTTCTTTTTTGAGTATGTGTAATTTTCTACTTTCTCAATAAAACAAGTCGATTCTTTTCAGTATATTTGTTTTCCATAGAAAGTAGCTTTAGTAAGGTAGTAGCATTGTAAACATAGTTGGCCGGAATACCCAACTATCAACCTGTCCTAAGCCCAGGATAAGGATCCAGACTGCAGGACGTTTGGTCGGAATAACCAAGCATTTTATTCTAAGTTGGCCGGAAAAACCAACTTAGAGGTTGGCTGGATTAAACCAACACTTAGCCAAAGTATAGGAATGGCTAAGTCAACACTTAGCCAAAGTATGGGAATGGCTAAATCAACACTTAGCCAAAGTATGGGAATGGCTAAATCAACACTTAGCCACAGTATGGGAATGGCTAAATGGAAGTTGGCTGGATTAAACCAACTCCTTGTACTCTTCAGCCGAAGTAAGTTACATCGGCTGAAGAGTGGTTGGCTGGATTAAACCAACTCCTTGTACTCTTCAGCCGAAGTAAGTTACATCGGCTGAAGAGTGGTTGGCTGGATTAAACCAACTCTTTGTACTCTTCAGCCGAAGTAAGTTATACCGGCTGAAGAGTGGTTGGCTGGATTAAACCAACTCTTGTTACTCTTCAGCCGAAGTAAGTTTATGGCTGAAGAGTGGTTGGCTGGATTAAACCAACTCTTTGTACTCTTCAGCCGAAGTAAGTTATATCGGCTGAAGAGTGATTGGCTGGATTAAACCAACTCTTTGTACTCTTCAGCCGAAGTAAGTTATATCGGCTGAAGAGTGGTTGGCTGGATTAAACCAACTCTTTGTACTCTTCAGCCGAAGTAAGTTATATCGGCTGAAGAGTGGTTGGCTGGATTAAACCAACTCTTTGTACTCTTCAGCCGAAGTAAGTTATATCGGCTGAAGAGTGGTTGGCTGGATTAAACCAACTCTTTGTACTCTTCAGCCGAAGTAAGTTATATTGGCTGAAGAGTGGTTGGCTAGTAAGTTATATTGCTAACCGAGATCGCAGTTGTAACTTAGCAGGTTGAAATTTGTCACATAGGCAAACAAGCAAGTACTCAACCGGAATGAAAGTTCAAAATTTTTCATTGAAGACAAAAGGGAGTACAATTGAGGGGCCGTAGCCCGATTACAGACATTTAAAACCGAAATACAAGAAAAGAAATAAATAAGCAAAAAAACAGTCATCCAAGGAGCGCATCAAGTTCGGCGTCAAGCTCCGCTTCAGCAGCTGCCTGGAGACCGGTTTGAGGGAGAAGCCCGGTTTGGACCGTGGTGTCGACTGGCAGGGTAGAGTTAGCTGGTATCTCGTTGGTTAAATCCACTGTTGGCTCCGACCGAGCTGCTTGATTGTTTTGTTGATCGGTGGCGACCGGAGTCAGAGATGGCTCCCCCTCATCATCATCATCATCGTCATCATCCTCGTCATCTTCTTCGTCACCGGACGCTTCAAGGAATGCTTTTTGAAGATCGTCTGCATATTGCTTAAGCGAAGCCGGGATAAAGTACGGTGGAGCGTTGTAAGCATCGGTGTCTGGAGTGCAACCGAGCTTCTCCACCGCACTCCGCCAACCGCACTTGAAGAAAAGGTCCTTCGCTGCGCCACATTGGAGACCGTATGCATCTTCAGCCTTCTTGAAACCTTGCTTTCTGGCCCTTTTACTTCGGCCTTCAGCAGGTCCATTTCGGCGTCTTTTTTGGTCTGCAGCTGGGCCATCTCCCACAGGTAATAATCTTTTACCTCGGTTATAGCCTTTTGTTTATCACTTTCAGCCGAGGTAACCAGTCCGGTTAGACGTGATACCTCGGCCTCCAGTTCGGCCGCCTTGTTCTGAGCCTGTGTTAGTTCGGCGACTTTGGCCACAGCATCTTTCATGGCCTGCCTTGCGGTCTTACGCAGCTCCATCACCTGCCGGTGTGCAAGTGTGGTTTTTTGAAGAGCCTGCGCAAAGTATGGTAAATTTTTTAGTTGTTGACCGGAATGGAAGTTAGACAAATTTTAGAGACAGAAAGGCCAGTATTACTTACCACGATCATTGACTTCGAAGCGGACCGAAGTGACTTGACCTCGGTGTTGAGCTTCTTTTGGTGGTGCTCCATGTCTTTTGGAAGGCACACACCTCTGGCCAAGTTGAAGGCCAGAAGGTGATCCTTATCTGAGACAACGGAGTCACCCTCATTGATAGCTCGGTTGTTGAAGACGAGGGGGGGAGCCCACTGGGGGGTTTCAGACCGGTTAGATGACTCCGGCTGAGGGTTCGGTTGGGTGACTGCTGGTGGGCTTGGTGGCAGAACATTCTCCTCTTCGTCAACAAGTTGTGGCCCGGTTTGGATAGTCCGGGCACGCTTGTTTCGGCGCGAAGCAGGAGGCTGTTGGGATGGAAGAGCCATCACGGCATCGGTGGTGTGGCCGGTCTGTGGTACCTCGGCTGGGTTTGTTTCGGTGAGCATGGCCCTCATTCTGTTTTTCTTCGCCATCTCTTCTTCTGGGGTTAGTCGAACAAGGACAATTTCGGGCAAGGTTGGGTCCGGTTCTGGTGGATCTTCGAGGAGAAAATCTGTTACTCTTGCTTTTCGTCGACCGGAGTATCTGTAGGTCGGCTCGAAGTCAAGGAGTTTTGCCCAACTTCTTTCTTTCACCCGGAGTGCGGCGCGGAGTACGGCGGTGTTGGGATAGTTGTAGTTGGAGATGAGATGAGCTTTATCTGCAAAGCAAAAGAAGACAAGTGTTAGTCCGGTTTACAGAGAATGTAAAGTTCAAGGGAGAGGCGAAATGAAAACCGAAGTGTGTATACCGGGCTCCCCTTTCTCCCCGTTTATTCTTCGGCCTGGAATTCGGGCTTGGAAATCCTCAAAATTCCCAGATACCCAGAAGAAGTCGTCATCATTAACGTCTTTATCCGGTGTGTGCTTTATTATCTTTTCTTTACCTCGGCGCACTCTCAAATAGTAGCACCAACCTTGGTTTTTGGATCCTATTGAATACTGATGTAGTATCTCGGCCAGACCTAGGTTCAGACCGGTTTGTTGGTTCACAGCATCTATGCCCATTATTATTCGATATGTATTGGTGGATAGCTGAGTGGGGCAGAGTCTGGTTTGTCTGAGGAATTCACAAATTAGTGGCTGGACTGGGAATCTGAGTCCGGTTTCTACTATAGATTGGAGGGTGAATGGGACAAAGCCTTCTTCGCCCCATGGGTCGACTCCTTGTTTGGCTAGTTTTAGATTTACATCGGTTGGAATGTTGTACTGCTCTCGGAAGTCGGCTAGGCCGCCTGGGGTTTCTACCAAATGTCTGTACTTCCCCATTTATTCTATAAGTTATGAAATAATTTATCTCGGTTGAGAGAGCGTGCTCAGTAGTCCGGTTGGACGCACAGAGGGAGTGCCTGGGCAGCCTAAGTCTGCAAAGTTGAAAAACAAGGAGTCAAGCACAGATCAAAGACCGTGCTACAAAAATAAAGCAAGAAAAGGCTGGTTTTATTTCGGTTCTACAGGGTGCCACGGTTTCTATATCGGTTTCTGGGAGGGGCTTGTTATCTCGGTTGGTTTATTATTTTTGCTATCTCGGTTTCAAATGAATGATTCCTTACTTCGGTTAAGCCTCAAGGGCAGTTTTCTGAGTTCGGTTTGAGAACTCAGGAAGCTGGCTTGGCCCCGGAGGCTTAGCTCGGTCAGAGGCCTAGTTCGGTCTGGGGCCGAAATACCTATCTCAAGTCAGTTTTGATTTCGGCTATGATTAACTGGAGGCCTATTGAAACTACATTGTTGTGCACAAGTGCTAGTTCGGTTTCAGTTTGCCTAGACAGCAGAACAGTATTCTAGTTCGGTTGAAGTGTGTGAAGAGATCGAAAAGGTGTTCTACTAGCTGAATTAGTGTGTTCAGAGCGTTCTTATGGAGTTCTTCAGGAAATACATGCGCAATGGAAGAAAAACAAAATGTTTTGCAAAAACACACAACATAAACAGCTATGAACTTAAATGAAAGCAAAAACAGACAAATGAAAGTAGATTCATGAACTTACCAAGAGGAAGAGGAGACGAGCTGAAGGAGTGATGCAGGTAGTAAACAAAGGCACGAGCTCAGGGGCAGGAAGAACGGACAGAGCTCAGAGGAGAGTGAGAGAGAAGATGAACAGAGTGAGAGGTGATTCTGAAATGAAGGGTTGGTTTTGTGTAAAGTCGTTTTTGGAGGGAACTATTCAAACATTACGAGACACGAGGACGGCGCGACAGCTGTAGAAGGCCATTCAGGGTGTGCCACGAGTCTGGGAAGGACAATCGATTCAGTTTCTACATTTGAAGAGACGTTTGAGCCGGACAGGAATAGCTCGGTGCGGACTTAGCTCGGTTGGGAAAGGTAAAAGGTCTCAGCTCGGCTGCAAAGGCTTGGGGGTTTCTAGCTCGGCTGGAGAGGTTAAGAACTCTAGATCGGTTGATAAACAAGTAATCCCTATCACGCTTTGCGGATGGAATTAAGGGGCAATTGAGAGGGTAATTTATATTCATAAATTGGGCCGAGCTAGGTGTTGGGCCGAGCTAGGTTCAAGAATGGAAGCTACCCACTAAGAAAGGGGAAGTATGGGTAGTTCGGCTGCCAAATGAGTATGCGTACTTCGGTTGCGGCAAGTATCGAGATAGTCCGGTTTCAGTTGGTAGACCGGTCGTAGAATTATACCGGTTCTTATATGCTAGGTCGGTTGCATGTTGACACCGGTTCGAACTTGTTAGTTCGGCTTGGCCACGTCCTAGTCCGGTTGAACTCTCTTATGGTTAGCTCGGTTGTGGCATTGGAAACCGAGGTAAGAGAAGTAAAGTGAGGACCGGACTATGTGTTACTTCGGTTGTAAAGGAGTTCGGCCGTAGTAAAAGCCATCTCACTTGGCTTATGCAGTGAGGGGGGTGTTGGAGGATAAGCATTATCTTCCAGGAGGAGTAATCCTGGAAGGACTCTACGCATGGAGGAATGTGAGTCCTAGGAGGACTCTTCTCATGGAGAAGTTAGAGTCCTACTAGGACTGTGCCACGCGAAACCTATATAAGCTCACCAATATCACCTTTGGAGAGGTAATACAATTTTGCTTCCTGAATACACAGAGCTTTTGCCTTCTTGTCTTGCTTACTGACTTAGGCATCGGAGAGGTTTCCGGCACACCCTTGCCGGCCAGCTCACGTTTGTGTTTTCAGGTGGTGGAACGACGACGCATAGAAGAACGCAGACTTGATCAACAGGATTATACGAGAAGGTGAATTTCTTTCCCGTACATAATGTAAGAGAGATGTTGCTATACTAGTCTTTACAATTTATGAGTGAAAATAAAAAAAGAGAGTAAGATTTTATGTTATTTGTATATATAATATATATTCAATATAATTTAATAATCTAAATTACTTTAATATCATGTAATGGTTAATAATTTATATGTATATTGGATATTTTTATATATCTATATATGTATAATTCGAGATTCGGGTTACTTGGGTTGTTTGACATCTTTGCCCAAACCCATCCAAATTTAATTCGGGCTTCTGAATTTTTGCCCAAGCCTATACCGAATTTGAAAATATATTGTCTAAGTCCTAAAAAAATTCGAACTGGGTTCGGGTTGCTCGGGTTGAGCCTGTCCAAGTTACACCCCTAGTCCGTGATTGTTATTAATTGTAGGGTTGTAAAAAAAACTAAATTCTAACTTGTAATTTGAATTGTTAAAAATTGTTTGATATCCTCGAAATAAATTAAATTTGAATATATTTTTTTAAAAAAATTATAAGAAATTTGTTTTAAATAAGTAAAAAATGAATATGTTTAGTTAAATTTTAATTTGTCTTTGGAAATTAATTTTAAAAGTTTACAAATTATTTCTATTTAAAAAAAAATCTCATAAAAAGAAAGGCAAAATACAATCACTTTTCTTGAGGTTTGGAGAAAATATAATTAACCTTACACTTTTGACGTAATTGCACTAACATTTCTTCTAATGTGATTAAAACAACCAAAACTAACATAAATGATGAATAAATACTAAAATAAATAAATATAAGTATTCATTTTTGTAGGAAAAAAATTATAATATAATTTTTATTTATATGACTAACGAATTACTTATAAAAAAGTGCCTAAGTGTATTGTGAATTAAAAACTCAGAAAAAATTAGTGTAATCATATTAAAAATGTGGAACTAACTGTATTTTTCTCAAATCTTAGGAAAGTAAGTTTATTTTATTCTATAAATTATATGCAGTTTTTTAAGATAAATTATACTGACATCTCTAAGATGTAGAGAATATAGTTGGTCTCATAATTGAATTATGATTAATTCTGTGTATATAATTTTGTGAATTAACATTTATTCTGGTCAGATTGGGATGGGATAGGCCCATTCCATTAATCCGTGTCAAGAATTGAGGCCCATATAGGGCCCATAAGAAGTCCCCGTTACCTTGTTTCATATATTTGGACCTCAACCTTATTACCATGTGGGGTTTACATGCAAGCCCAAATTGCCAAAACCCAATACTTATTTAGGGCTGGTTTTGAAATTACTTTATTTTATTTTATTTATTTATTTTTATATATAGATAAAATTCTTGTTAAAAAAATGCTAAAAAAATAGTTTTTATTATTAGGAAAATTTTAGGTAGATTGATTTTTTTTCACCTTAGCAAATTTTTTTTTTCACAAAATATTTTACTTTTTAAATCCTTCTAATTAGAAAGGTTCGAAAATTTTAAAAAATATATATAATGCAAGTTTTAAATTTTTTTAAAAAATGTGAATGTTTACTATTTGTCAAACAGGTGAATTTTTTACCCAAAAAATTTTTTTTTATTAAGTTTTAGCTAAATGAAATGTAACCAAATAACTAAACTATTTTTGACTTAAATAATAAAAAATAGATTTTTTTAATGTTTCCAAAACAAATTCTTATATCAATACGTGTGTCATCATATGTTCTCAATGGATACAATAGCTACACATAATAATAAACGTTTTATAATACATAAATTTAGTTGGGTCTGGACTGTCTCCAGTCCAAATCTGGGACAGTCCAGTCCAGTCTGGCCCATTGGGCCTATTTTTAGGCCCCTTTTCGATAATCCAAACCGTTCATATTTTAGGATTCGTTGAGTATATTATCCCTGTAAAAAATCACGTCGATCAGATAACAGATACTATGTATTCGGATTACTTTTGCTTGGAAAAAAATGGACGGTTAGAAATTAACGGTTCATAAAAAAGTGATCCGAATACATAGTATCTGTTATCCGATCGACGTGATTTTTTACAGGGATAATGTACTCAACGAACCCTAAAATATGAACGGTTTGGATTATCGAAAAAGGGCCCAAAAATAGGCCCAATGGGCCGGACTGGACCCTCCAGTCCAGATCTGGACTGGAGGCAAGCCACTGCCAATTTAGTTCTACCGTTATGATTATGTTTAAACTCTAGACAACGTAACTATGGCCAATAATAAGAAAAGTTGTTTAGTGTTCTTGTAGTAAATTTGTGTGGTATTATCAGTTGTTTTTCCTTGATTTAAAAGTGTACCACCTTTTATATTATTTGTTAGAAGATAACACAAGAAGTATTACAAACTGAATGGTCTAAAGCATTGTTGAAAGATTGCTCCAAATCAAATCAAACCTTAAGTCCCATCAAATGGGATCGGTTACATGAATCATTCTTCTTTACTCGGCGCTATCAAAGGCCATTTCGTTAGTCAAATTAAATAGATCCATATCTCTATTTACAACACTAACCAACGTTCATCTAGCCTTACCCCGTCTCCTAACACTTACATATACCGTTACAACATCGCATCTCTTCACTATTGCCTCTGTTGGTCTCCGTTGAATATGACCAAACCATCTCAATCGATTCTCTCTCAACTTATCTTCTATCGATGCTACTCCTACCTATTCCCGAATACATTCATTCCTAATTCTGTCCTGTCTTGTCTAGTCTTGCCACACATACACCTTAGTATTCTCATCTCAGTCACACTCATCTTATCTACATGTTGCTTCTTGGTTGCCCAACACTTCGTCCCATACAATATCGCTGGTCTAATAGCTATTCTATATAACTTACCTTTAAGTCTAGTGGGTATTCGTTTATCGCACAGTACCCCAGACGCACTTCTCCACTTACACTATCCCGCCTTGATCTTATGGGCCACATCCGCATCAATCTCCCATATTGTTATGATAATTGATCCTAAATAACGAAAATGTTCACTCTTAGGCAGTTTTTGATTTTCAATCTTCACTTCTCCTCTGCTTTCATTGTTACTGTTACCAAATTTGCATTGTATGTACTCTGTCTTAGTTCTGCTTATCCGAAATCCTTTAGATTCAAGAGCTTTTCTCCAAATCTCCAACCTTGTATTAATTCCTTCTCTAGTCTCATCCACTAACACTATATCATTTGCAAAAAGCATACACCATGACACATCATCCTGGATATTTCTCGTCAACTCATCCACAACTAAAGCAAAAAGATAAGTATTTAAGGTAGATGCTTGGTGTAACCGTACAATAATAGGAAATTCATTTGTCTCTTCAGCGGGCGATCTAATAGTGGTCACCATCTCTTCATACATATCACTAATCACATCAATGTAACATTTTGTCACCATTTTCTTCGCTAACACCCACCATATTATCTCCCGGAGTACTCTATCATATGCTTTCTCAATGTCGATAAACACCATATGAATGCCTCTTTTCTTTTCTCTATACTTTTCTATTACTCTCCCCAAAAGATAGATCGCTTCCATTATTGACCTGCCTAGCATAAACCCAAATTGATTCTCTGACACTTCTGTTATATCTCGCAATCGGCGTTCTATCACCTTTTTTTATACTTTAATTATATGAGACATTAGCTTGATTCCTGTATAGTTGTTGCAATTTTAGGCATCCCCTTTATTCTTATAGATTGGTACCAAAATACTCTTCCTCCACTCATCTAGCATGTTAATAGTCAACAAAATTTTGATAAACAACCTAGTCAATCAAGCAACTCCCTTTTTATCCAAACACTTTCAAGCTTCAATAGGGATATCATCTGGTTCTTAAGCCTTATTTGATTTCATTTTTTTAAGTGCAAACTCCACTTCAAAGTTCATAATCCTACGATAGAATCTATAATCTTGGTTTATCGTATTATTGGCTATTTCTTCCCCTATTGCCGTACCTCTATATTCCTCATTTAATAGTTTTTCAAAATAGTTCTTCCATCTTTCTTTTATCTCTTTATCCCTCACCAATACCTTAAAATCCTCACACTTGATGCACTTGTTTTCCTCTCTCATATTTTAGCAAGTTTGTATACTCTCTTCTCTCCCTCCTTACTATCTAATCTAGTGTATAGGTCATTATAAGTTTTCAGCTTAGCCTCTCTCACTCTTTTCTTGACCTCTTTATTAGCCTATTTATAGCTCTTAAGGTTTTTCTCAGTTCTATCATTTTGTCACTTTTTAAAGCACTATTTTCTTGCATTAACTACCGTTTGAACCTCTTCCCTCTACCACCAAGTTTCCTTAGAGTTGGGTCCCGTTCTTTTCGATTCTCCAAGCATTTCCCTTCAGATTTTTCTTATACAATTGGCCATCAAGTTCCACATAGTGTTAGCATCATCTTCTAAGTTCCAAGTACCTTCCTTATCCATTCTATTCTTAAATATTTTTAATTTATCCCCTTTTAGGTCCCACCATCTCCTCCTATGACGCCCACTATCCTTCATAGCTTGGTATTACCCTCTAAAACATAAATATAGTTCCAAAATCCTATGTTGAGAGGTCAGACTCTCTCTAGGAATTACCTTACAATCATTGCATTTTAGGCAGTCCATTTTTCTCACTAAGAAGTAATCTATTTGACTCTTAACTGACCCATTCTTAAAGGTTATCAAATGCCCATCCCTCTTCTTATACATAGTATTGGCCACCATCAGGTCAGAAGCCAATACAAAATCTAAAATACTCTCTCCAGCCTTATTTTTGTCACCAAAACCGTATCCACCATGCACCCTTTCATAGCCTAGTTTATCTATACCTACATGGCCATTAAAATCTCTACCTATAACTAGATTCTCTCCTACGAGTATCTCCTGTAAGATCTCATCCATTTGCTCCCAAAAATCCCTCTTAGTCTGATTATCTAATCCTACTTGAGGGGCGTATGCACTAATAACGTTCACTATATTATCTCCAATAACTAGTTTAACTAACATAATCCTATTACCTTTTCTAATGACCGTTACTACATTCTCCGCAAGACCCTTGGCAATTAAGACTCTTACCCCATTCCTGCGTCTATTCTTACCACTATAATACAATTTAAAACCAGTATCCTCAATTTCCCTAGCTTTCTCATCCGTGCACTTAGTTTCTTGTACGCAAACTATACTAACTCTCCTCCTAATCATAACATCTACCAACTCCATCGTCTTACTAGTTAAGGTTCCTATATTCCAAGTGGCTATCTTAAGCCTATAGTATTGGATTAGTTTCTTTACCCGCGCTCGCCCAGAAAAACATGAGAACCTTTGCCCATTTTTCACCACACCCAGGCGTCAATGCGGCGCCCCTTGCTCACTTTTTGAAACACCCGGAGGCAAGCGTAACGCGTCACTTGAGGAGAACGGCCTAACATTTAAACAATTCAAAGTAGTATTAATTGTCATAAGGGATCCGAGAAGCTTTTTACGTGTTGGTTGTCGGCTACCTAACACACAATCTTCTTCCTTAACTCGGGCTCAGGACTGGCGGAGTTGTTAACAACCCCGACGAAGTTGGAAAGATTGCTCCACACTATTTATATTAGAACTCTTGTCCTATTTTCTTAAAAAAGAGACATAAAAATAATAAGACAAATTATATATGTAATTCCTATATTTTAATTATTGTGCCATTTTAATTTGTGTAATTTTAATTGGTTCAATTTCGACGTTTAATTTATGATTTTATCTCAATTTAGTCCAATTGATTATACTCAATAGCATATTTGATCGAAAATACATATATAAGCAACGCGTGTCATACTTTTAGAAATAAAATTATAAACATGCTAAATTCAATGAGTTAATTTTAATCAATTTAGTAATCATTTTTCATATAAAATCTTTCTCAACATTATCAATTAGACTAAATTAACATAAAATTCAAAATTAAAGATTAAAATCGAACCAATTAAAAAATGAAAGAACTAAACTGACAATATATATATATATATATATAGATATAAGAGTATTTCCATTCAAACTTTCAAAATTTGGTATGCCAAATTTTATTGAAGGCTTAGGTGGCAAATTGACAAATGCTAATTTGACATAGAAACTTTCCATCTGATATGTCAAATATTATTATATTATTTTTAAAATTTAAGCTATTTTATTTTACTAATTGTAAAGAGAGAGAAAAAAAAAAGAAGAAAGTATCAAGTGGTCTTCATGTCAAAATTGATATAAAAGGTTGATACTAAAAATCATATTAACTTTTTGCACATCGGATAGAGTTGATATTTAGGTCTCGTTTGGGAAGTAATCAGTGTGTTTAGTTTGAGTTTTTTGAAAATTAAGTTTTTTGTTTTTTGTAAATATTTTTAAAATTTTAAGCATTTTTTTACTTTTTTAGATGCATCTTACTTAGATATGTTTAAAAGTAAAATATTTGTAAAAACATATTTTAAAAAATTAATTAAACACAAAAATATGAAAAATATACTAAATTTTTGTATTTTTAAAAAATTCACAAAAATTATACTTTTTAAGTGTATTTATATTAAGTGTGTCTAAAAATTAAAAAAATATTAAAAAAATTCAGTAAAAATAAAAAATACGAAAAACAAGAAAGTAGAATTTTCTGAAAACTGTTTGTAGAAAACTCAAATCAAGAAAAAGTTTTAGTCTAAAAGTCAAAAAGTTATTAAAAAATCAAAAAAGCTTATAATCTATATTAAAAAATCAAAGATTCTATTTTCTCTCTATTTTTTGCACATCTTTTTGTAAAAAATTAAAAAATCATTCTAAACATATAATTTTTTTTATCTCATATTTTAGCTAAAAAACAAAAATAAAAATTACTAAAATAATCAATTTCTAAACAATCAAATATAACTGTTAAAATATCATATCAAATTTGAAATACCAGATAGAGATGCTCTAACCCTCCCATGTATTGACCCAATCACCTCCTCAATGATGGAGTTGCATTGCTTTAGAAAGAATTACTATCTGTCAAAGTACCTTACGAGAAGCTTTCAAAAAACACCAAAAAAAAAAGTTACCTAGGGGTCATGTTTGATGGGGGGTTTGGGAGGAAAGATTAGATTATTGGGACTCACTAAACTTATATTTGTGTGTAATAAAATACAATGGGATTAGCAATCCCATAGAAGTATGAATCCCTTCTTATGGTGGGATTAGCATTTTCATGTGAGGGTTGGGCCCCTCATACAAATTGATGGCTAATTTATCATTTTGCTCTCCACTTTACAAAACTAACAAAATTATATTATATGTGAGGAGGGATTTTAGGTAATTTTATAAATTTAGTCATAGCTAACTAATATCATCATACTAGTACATAAACAAATACACTTTATCTTAAATCTCTAATTTAATATCATCACACTAATAATTTTTTTGGTTTTTTGGTAACTTTTTTGTGTTAAAAAACTAAAAAGTCAAAAAACTACTTTTTTAACAAGCTCCCAAATTGCCTCTAAATACTATGATAAACAATGAAACGAGAAAGAGTGATTTACGCTTGAAAGCTCACACATGCACTTTTCTGATATTTTCAATCCCACTTTTTACAGGTTTTGCAAAAGCTACCAGTTAGATTTTCCTGGTTTCCAAGGTAAAAAACCCCAACGAAATACCAGATTTCCAAATTTAAAAAAAAATAAACATAAAGAAAATGGCAAAAACAAAAATAAAACTTAAAACAGAAGTGCAACTGAGACACACAGAAAACATTAAAAACAAAAACTAAAAGGGCTTCCCTATGCTCTTCGCATCAGAAAACCAACGCACCGAGGATTTTCTATTCCCGGCAAATGCCACCAGGTCTCCAATTGTTTCGCCGACCAGATCTTTGAATATCATCCGTTCAATGTCCAACGTTGCCTCCGACATCTCCACCGGACAATCTCCCCACCCGCTGATTGCATCTCCTGCCAAGTCCTTTCGTAGCACACCACAAACAACATCAAACAAGTCCTCTGCAGTGTCACGTTCTCGAATTCTCTGAAATTCTAACCAAATTTGATGCAATGAAGGCTTTCTGATACTGGAATTTGACCGTGATAAGACCTTCCACGGAGGCATTTCTCTATCCCTGTCGAGAATTTCAGAGACTGTGTCGAAGATTAGCTTTCTTTCGAGGCTGGAGACTCCAGAGGTATCGTTCCCTTTGAGATACTGTTGCTTCTCTAACAATTGGAATATATCATAGTCCTCAGGGAGGTAATTGGAAGCTCGAAGGATCTCTGAAATGTAGACGAAATTACAGTCATCTGATTTGTCTTCGCATTTTGATTGAATGGGCGAGATCGCAGGACTCCACATATCTTCTTCAAATTCTCCTAGTTCATCTGATTACATAGGAACAGATATCACTATTTGTACTCGACCAAAACATTTCATTCTTCTAGTAATTAAGGCTAAAATTGACAAATTCTTAGCAAGTCCATAATTTTTCCTTCATAAACAAATTCTTATGCATGGACTTTACAAGATTTTATTTATTTATTTAATGAACTAGCTGGTAAATAATATGTCATTTTTTTACCTTAATTGTAATAATCCCATTAAAAAACCATACTATAGTTCATATTGTGACCCTTTATTTTAGTTAGTAGCAATTTACGACATACACAAGAAGAGAACATATAGCCAATCCATTGGCTATATAATTTTTCTTTTCAAGGCTAACTATTTTTTTTTTTTTTAATTTAAGAAATTGGTTGATAAGTTCTAAGCAAATATACATACTAGTCGATAATGGGATGGGAACATGGCTTGCATGTGCCCTGATAGTAATTGTTGTTATTAACAACACCAAATAAACTATAATAATGCTTTTTGTTTTATGTCATGAAGTAGTAGTATTCACTGTTCAAAAAAAAAAAAAATAGATTCAACTCAAGGCTGGCCAGTGGTCACTATTAGATAGAGAAAAAAACAACATTTATAATTTACATTTAGTAGTAATATTTCAGAATAAATTTATTTCATTTAAGTGAACATATAGCCAATCCATTAACAGAGTCTGAATTAATATAATTAACTATATATTTGATAATCTTTTGTAGTTATATTTTGAGTCTCTTTCTTTTTTCTGTTTTCTCTTTCAAAGTACATTTGTTAACATAAAAAATGCATTACGTTTGCATAGAAGTTAAGGGTTCAAATTTTTTCACCGGCAAGACTATCCTCTCCACGTCATGGTCTATAATGTACCCCAAATTTTTATTTTTCTAAACAATGTAAAGGGAAAAAACAAAAATAGTAAAAGTTCATAAATTTCTTCAAACACGATGTTAAAGAGTTATAAGAATCCATCCCTCCTATGCATCAAAATGGCGTAGCTTTTATGATTTAAAATTTGTTTCTTTTCTTTTTGTTTTTTTTATTTTATTTACACGTTAAAAAACAATGTGTAAACAAAAAGAAAAAAAAAACACCCTTCTATTACACAAAAGCGACCCCAAATACGTCTAGAAAAATTGCCACCCTACCTACCGAAGAATGACACTTTATTTTAGAGTCGAACAAAGAGTCAATCTTACTTTTTTTTCTTTTTCTTTTTAACATAGCTCTTTCTAATTTTCAATCATTAATGGTAGATACCCTAAAATCTTTCTTAAATTTAAAAACAACTTTCATGTAAATATCCTCATTGAAATAAATTTAAGAGAAATGTCTTGAAAGTTTTAACTATTTTCCTTTTTCAACTGGAGCTAGCTATCCTACAGGTAGACTTGCAAACGAACCGAATTGTTTGTGAGCTGACTCAGTTTGGCTCGTTTACTAAACGAGCTCATATTTTTATTTAAGTTGCATAATAAATATATTTTTATATATCAAACAATATAAGTAAAATATATTATTTATCTATTAAATAATAATAATAAAATTCTTATCAAGTCGAGCTAAACCGAATTCGAGTTTTATTAATATTAACAAATCGAGCTAAGCTCGAGCCCAATTAGTTATTGAGCTGAATAAATGAGTTTGATAAATAAATGAGCCAAGTTCGTATTTAATAAAACTTAACTCAACTCGATTGTTTGCAACTCTACAATCAGGTTATCATTTTGATTATGGGTAAAATTTTCAAAAATCAGGTTATCATTTTGACTATGGGTAAAATTTTCAGAAAATGAGTACCATGTATAAAATTTAAAAAAATAAAAATAAAAAACAAAATAAATAAACAAACAAAAAAACTTCAGTTAATGAGTAGGTTGACCAAAGCCTAACCAAACGAACAACCGACGACTACGCTCGGCCCTCCGAGTCAAACCACGACATAGCAGTGAAGACGTCATCTAACTACAGTATTAAATAAAATCGTTGGATAATTAATTACTAGCAAATTTGTGAGAGACTTACGTACCTTTGAAATCAATGCTGCGTTTCATGACAGGCGATGGAGAGGACGACTCGTCCTTGTAGAACGACGAGTCGAGTACCGACACTGGACTCGGTTGCAACTCAGTCCCACTCGTCATCTCCGCTATGCTGTGAAGCAGCTTATCGCACCTCTCCAACAGACACCTCCCTCCTTCCATCTTCGATCTCTTCAACCCCCCACAAAATTATTAATCAAACTAATTAGAACAATTAATCAAAATTAAGTGATAATTCAAGTTAATTAATTAAAATTAAACCCAGTTTAATGCATGTACCTCTGTATCAGTTTGGGAAGATGTACTGGCACTGCTTTCGGAGATAGATGTTGATTCATCCTCTATAACAATGGCGATCTTCTTCTTTGGATCAATCTCCGCCGTCGGTTTTCTGCTCCTTGGTGATCGATTTGTGTTCGTTTGATCTGATCCAATCCTCTTCGGGGAATGTACCGGAGAAACTCTTCGCTGCTGCTGCTGCTGCTCCATCGACTCGGCCGCCTTCCTCGGCGTCTCTACGCTCATCGGTCTTCTTCTAGCCGGTGAACTCGGACTCTTCGCATTACGAGTCGGCGAGCTCGAATTTCCAAGTCTCGCTTGGTTTCGTAGATTTCGGTTTATTTCCGGCGATTCACTTCGTGGACTCGAGTATTCGCCGGCGAAGCTGAGAGTCCGGCGAACACCGGCTCTGTTTCTGAAACCCGGCGGAGGTGAATCGTTCCCGGATCTTCGGTTGATTGGCGAAACTGATGATCTTGAGGATTTCATGACGACGATTGGAGATTCATCTGAAGAGAAACTCCGGTTGTGGACGAAGTTTCTGTGGTTGATTTGGTGTGAAGGCTTCTGCGAATGTAGAAGTCCTTTGAGTTGCAGAGCCTCGAGGATTTGCCTCAAGGTCTCGAGATCCTTGGATGGCTCGTCGATGCCTCTCATCTTCAGTCTCTTCTCAATCTCTCCGTACATTGATACCGACTGCTTTGGCTCGGGGAAGAAGTCCTCTGAATCGAAGAAACTCTTCCGCTGTTGAGGCGATTTCAATTGCGATGATGCACCTACGCCTCTGTAGAAATGGTTTTCCGATTCAGAATTCGCATTTCTTGAAGAAAATGTCATTGGATCTGCTGGTCTAACATTCAATGAGGTTTTGCTTCCTATCGCGGCATTGTCTCGTATCACATTGCTCGATATGTTATTCCCAACAAAATGCGATTGGTTCTGTTGTTTTGGCTTGAAATTGTTACCGTCAACGATTCGATGATGAAACAGATCCCTTGAAACTCTCGATTCAGACGCAGATCTTCGAAGCTCGGCCTTCTTCATAGGCTCTGGAATTGAATGCGGCAATTGTTCCAGTCCCATGAGCCTCGCAATAACACTCGGAGATCGACGCTTGTCATCACCATCAACGGAGTTCTCGCATCCATTCGCCGATAGAATGGCTGCGTTCGCTCGGATCTCCTTCGGGTAAAGACTTCCCGTGGCATCAGTCGTTGCTCTGCTGTCCAGAGAAAGCCTCGGAGCTTCTTTGCGGAACTTCCACAATGACCTCGTCCCGTCCTTCAATTCAAAAATCGGAAGAGGAAGCGGCACTTTCGCCTGTACCTCCGGCGCCGGAGAAGAAGATTTCAAACGGTCTGGACTAGGCGAGGTCATTGCTCTCGTCTGATGCGGTTTCTCCAATTCTCTCAAAACCGCTGGAGATCCGACGGATTTCACCGACTCTGGCGTGGAATCAACCGCCTGAAACCCCAATCAATCGAATTAGATAAATCAGATAAAAGAAGTAACCAAGAAATCAACAACAAAAAAACAAAAGAAATCGAAATGAGAATATCACCGTAGAGGTAGTGAGGCGTTTGGTGGAGTAAAGCCTTTTGCCGGTGAGAATCTGGTGGCGATCGAAGAGCTGGAAAAAACCGGCCATACAACCCATCTGCTTCTCTATGTGTTTCTCGAGATTGTGGTCGTGTAAAATGCCTGTCGTCATTTTCTGGAGAGTGTCGTCACTTCCCGGTGAGGTTTGTCTTGTGTATTTAATGCATACACACACTTTCTTCACTATCTATATTGTATCTCACAATTTTATGTGCGATTGGCTCAAATATGGACTTCTGGACATGGTGACTTACTGTGTGGGAGGGAGTGTGAAAGCGTTTTGCTTTATCTGGAATGTAACTCCCGCTTTCTGCCATTTTAAGGGGGCGGAGGAAGTGGAGTATGTGGAGAGGGTGGAGGGTAGGCCAGACAATTGGCTCAGTTTTATCCTCTCGTTTGCGAAAAATATATATATAAAAAAGACCATCTCTAATTATTTACTAAATAATTATTAAATTTAAATTTGATAAAAAAAAATTAGTTTTTACTACTTTAACTTAAGATTCGTTTGGCAAGGGTTCATTGGGCTCATGAGCCACAAAAGACAAAATAGGCTCATGAGCCACAACAGACAAAACATCACATCCAACCCCATAATCATTACACTCTTCTCTCACAAAAAAAGTCAAAAAAGCCAAAAAGCCAAGAGCCCTTCCCAAACCAAGCTTTTGAGCCCAGGCTCATATAGCCAAAAAAGCCAAAAAGCCAAAGAGCCAGCCCACTTCCCAAACGGAGGCTTAGTATTAAATCTTTCATCAAATTTAGAAATTTTTAAGGCTCCGTTTGGTCGAGCTTTGTAATTATGATTTGAGAATATGAGTTGTATTTTGAGTTTGTGTGTTTTAGAATTATGATTTGAGTGTAGAAAATTTGTTTGGTTATGGTTTTTGAATAAAGTGTTGAATTGAGTGTGGAATTGAGTTTTGAATTGAGTGTAGAATTGAGTTTTGAAAGTTTGATTTGACATGTGAAGTAAGAAAATTTGTTTGGTTATGAGTTTTGAAAAGAGTTTTCAAAACTTAATTCAAATTGTTATAACTCATAACAAAACACATTACTTTCACATTATTGAAAATTTTGATCAACACTCATAACCAAACTCTTTTTAAAATTCAATTAAAAAAATTTATTATTAACAAAAAATAACATTAATTAATTTTTTAATTGAAAATACTACAAAGGAAATAATTTTTTTTCAAAATAAATATTCAAAAAATTTAAATCATAAATATTTAAATAATTTAAATAATCTAAAAAATTTAATAAGTAAAAAATTAATTTAAATATTCAAAAAATTAAAATAATTTAAAATTTTAATATTTTAAATTTAAAAACAACTGTACACTCAAATCCTAACCAACACATAAAACAAAACTCAATTAAAAAATTATTTTTAAAACTCATAACCAAACACATAACTCGAAATTCCATACTACTTTCACAACTCTACACTCAAATCGTAACCAAATACATAACAAAAAATTAAAATATTTAAAAATATTTTTATAAAATAGAGTTTGAATTTATTTTTATAAAATATTTTAAAATTTAAAAAATTAAAATTGTAATATTTAAAAATTAAAATATTTAAAAATATTCAAAAAATTAAAAAAATTAAAAAATTAAAAAAATCATAAATCTTAAAAAAATTAAAATATTTAAAAATATTTTTATAAAATAGAGTTTGAATTTATTTTTATAAAATATTTTAAAATTTAAAAAATTAAAATTGTAATATTTAAAAATTAAAATATTTAAAAATATTCAAAAAATTAAAAAAATTAAAAAAATCGTAAATCTTAACAAAATTAAAATATTTAAAAATATTTTTATAAAATAGAGTTTGAATTTATTTTTATAAAATATTTTAAAATTTAAAAAATTAAAATTGTAATATTTAAAAATATTCAAAAAATTAAAAAAATTTAAAAATTAAAAAAATTGTAAATCTTAACTAAATTAAAATATTTTTAGAATATTGATTTGAATGGAGTTTTGAAAAGAGTTTTGAATTATGTGTTTGGTTATGAGTTTTGAAAAGTAATGATTATGTTTTGAAATGAGTTTTGAGAAATGAGTGTAGAATTGTGATTTGAAAACCCTAAACAAACACAACACTCAAAAGTGAGTGTTGAACTAGATTTTAAAAGCTCTGCCAAACAGACGCTAAATTTTTCATCAAATTGAAGATAGTGTATCTTTCATCAAATTTTTGTTCATAACCGTTGGATTTTTATCAGTAGATATCTTCCAAATGACCATCTCAAAACAAAAATTTGTAAAAAAATGACACTAGAATGTCGACCGGCCGAACATCTATCCGGTCGACCGGTGTTCTTATCAAGTTTTAAAAACCTCCGTTAAAAACACTTGATATCAAATGAAGTTTTTACTCAATTTCTTACTCAAATTTGATTGAGAAAAAAAAAAGAAAAAAAAAGATGAACAGTTGGATATGTCCTAAGAAAATTCTATTATACACATCTTATATCATATGTATTTTTAGCTATGCTATTTTTTTCTTTAGTTATAATATTATTTTGAGATAGTGGTTATGATTTTTATTTTTTATTTTTTTGGGTTTGGTGACTTTTTTTTATTTTATTTTTTATTTTAGTTATAACTTATAAAGTATGAACTTATATCATTTTCTTCTATAGTTATAAAGTGTATAAACATGAGACATAATTAAAAAACTCATAAATCATAACCAAAAAAAAAAAAGTCCTGACTAAAGGAAAAAAAATAAAAAATAAAAAAGATTGTATATGGTACACTCTTTTAAAAGAGGTGTATATTATAATTTCTCATTTTTATATTATTGGATTATTATTTATTTTTAATTTAACATTTTTGGGGTATTTATAAAAAAAAAATGGAAAAGGGTTCTCTCCAATCTAGTGGATCGTTCTATTAGGCCGATGAGGCCTATCTCAAGTCTCATTTCGATAATTTGACTATTCAATGTGTAGAATTCATCGAGCATTTCGTTATTACAAAAAAAAATCACATTGTTTGGATATCGATATCTCCTTGATTGGAATACATTTTTGTTAATAATTTACTTTTAAAGTCATATTTGTCATTGACAAAAATATAAGATCAAAGGGCTATCGATATCTGATCAATGTGATTTTTTTACAAGGATAAAGTATTTAACGAGCTCTACATATTAAATGGTTCGGATTATCGAAATGGAACTTGTGATAGGCTCCATAGGCCCAACAGTACAGTACAGCCTATTGAGATAAGCCCTTTCCTAAGAAAAAATTCTTAGGATTTGACTCTTATTATAAAATAAAATTTACATTTTTTATTTTATCAATTTAAATTTGGGTAGATTACAAATACATCCTTGAGGTTTGCTTGCCTCCTATGATTTGAAAAATTACAAATACCTCCTTATTAGTATTTTTATTTAACAGAATTAACTAGAAAAATGAAATTCGTAATTGCTCTCATATACAATAATAAAATTACCTAAATTATTAATTGAAACATATTTTTAATATCATTAAAAACTGTTAATTGACTTGATAATTTACTAATAAAATGAGTGATTTGTTATGAAATTAGGGACCACAGGGGGTGGAATGTAATTTCCAAAATCACAGGGTGATTTGTATTTTAATCAAACCTCAAGAGGTGTATTTGTAATTTACCCTTTAAATTTTAATCTTTTAACTTGTTTTTAATCTAAACTATCTGTCTATTTTCTTTAAGTAAAATCGACAAGAAATATAATATTTTAATCATTAAACTCAATAAAAAAATAGTATTTTAGATATTTTATGTACATCTGAATTCGGTAAATAATTTATATTAAAAACAAATCAAAAAAATTAAATTTAAATTGATAAAACTAATTTTGAAGTTTTTGTTATACATGTCAAATTTATTTTGTTATAATTTATTAAAAACAAATCAAATAATTTATTTTTTTATACACGTCAAATTTTGAAGTTTTTTTTTTTTTTAATTACCCCAACGTTTTTTTTTTAATTAATTAATACATTTTATCTTATTTTATGAAGAGTCATGATGATCTTCGGTTGGGTATTCTAAATGGAAATGGCTCGCTCTGTAGTCTGTACCATAATCTTATTTTTTTTTTTCAATATACTTTGGGCTCAGTTTGACCGTCCAAAAAAATAGTCTAACACTTAAAAAGTCAACAAATAAAAAATATTTTTTATTCACTCTATTTTTTACATATTCTTTTATAAAAAATAAAAAATCATTAAAAATAACATAAAAAACAAAAAAAATATGTTCTCAACCGACCGCCTTAGAACATCTCTGACGGTGGATCAAAATTTTTATCAAATTAGAATAAAAGTTTTGATATCAAGTGCTTTAATAGAGATTTTTAAAGCTTCATCAGAATACCGGTTGATTAGGCGGACGATCAGGTGGACGTCCGATAGGTCGATTGGCCAGTATAAATTTTTCACAAATTTTTGCCTTGAGGTGGTCATCCGAGGGGTCAACCGG
Organism: Camellia granthamiana; assembly: GCA_036172215.1. Taxonomy (NCBI): domain Eukaryota; kingdom Viridiplantae; phylum Streptophyta; class Magnoliopsida; order Ericales; family Theaceae; genus Camellia; species Camellia granthamiana. The sequence continues at coordinate 70,793,336 of CM069914.1, forward strand.
ACGAACGCCTAGGGGGTTGATCGGTCAGTGTAATTTTTTCACAAATTTTTACCTTGAGTTGGTCATCTAGGAGGACATCCAGTAATGAAATCAAACGGCTATAAAGTGATTTGATGAAAGATACATTGGTCCTCAATTTGATGAAAGAAAAATAAAATCCTGAATTTAATACCTATTTAATGAAATTGTTAGGGCAAGAAAATGAGTGATTTTTCACCAAATTCAAATTAATAATAGATTTGAGTGATATAATAAAATTTATCTTTTTTTAAAAATCCATGTGGGAGGTGATTTTACAAGAGTAAATTTGTTTAGAATAATCCTATATATACTAACAATCTTACTAAAATTAGAAGTTAATTTTTTGAATTTTTTTTATTAAAAACGTGTAAAAAAAATAGATAAATATTGTGATCTAAAAAAATAAAAAAAAAAATTGACTTTTAGTTGATTTCCTAAAATAGACCTAAAAATCCTATTAAGAATATAGAAGGCTCAATGCTTGTTTGTTAAAAAATTAATAATATTTGAATATGTATGTCTTAATAAGATTGTTAATAAGATGTAATATTGCTCATTCGTTCAATACAAACTTTTTTATTAGTTGCTCAATGAAGTGGTATCATAACACCAAAATTAACCAATGAGCATCAAGTGAATAAGTGTCTAATTTCACTCGTTTTCTTGCAATCCCACGTGACCAAGTTTTTGTTTGGCTAGAGCTTTTTTTAGATTGATTTTTGTTTTTTTTTTAACTTTTATAAAAGAAAAATTAAAATAATTATGATTTAAATATAATATTTTATTTTATTAATTTATCTAACTTATTTTATCTGTTATATTTTTTTAGTCCCAACTTCTACTAAACAAAACTTAAAAATATGACAACGGTCCCTTTTTACAATAACAATTTCCTTTACCGGGAGGCGTTGAAGTTAATTGTGATTCGGGAAGTGGGCTGGCTCTTTGGCTTTTTGGTTTTTTTGACTATATGAGCCTGGGCTCAAAAGTTTGGTTTGGGAAGGACTCTTGGATTTTTGACTTTTTTGGTTTTTTTTGTGAGAGAAGAGTGTAATGATTATGGGGTTGGATGTGATGTTTTGTTTGTTGTGGCTCATGAGCCTATTTTGTCTTTTGTGGCTCATGAGCCCAATGAGCCCTTGCCAAACAACACCTTAGTTAAATTAATAAATCAATATTTTGAAAAGTGACTTATAAATTAATTTTTTAATTTATTATAGAAAAATATGTAAAAAAAATAAAAAATATATAATTTAATTAAATTAATAAATCAATAAATTAGTTTATAAACCACTCCTCCAAATGTTGAAATTTTAAGGTTGTGTTTGGTAGAGCTTTGTTATTATGATTTAAGAGTGTGGGTTGTATTTTGAGTTTATGAGTTTTGGAATTATGATTTGAATGTGAAAAATTTGTTTGGTGAAAGAGTTTTGAAAAGAGTTTTGAATTGAGTGGAAAATTTTTTATGTGACATTTGATATTTGATACAAAAACTTACAATTCATAATCAAAATACAACTCAAAATTCTATTAAAGCACAAAAAAAAATTTTAAAAATTCGGAAAATATTTTTTTCGAATACATAAAAATTAACATATCAATTGTAAAAAAAAAATTTAAAAAAAAAATTGAAAATCACGCTCTTAAATAGAGTTTTTTACAGAGTTTTATCTTGATTGTGAAAATGTAATTTGAAAAACGTATCTAAACATAAAGTTAGAATGTGTTGATAGAAAACTATTTCTAAAATCCTTTTATGGAAAAATTATCTAAGTGTCAAGTACACCCTTCCCTGAGTTGCGAAAGTTTGAACGACTGCCTTGCCTTGCCGCCACATTACTATTGTTCCCTCTCTAACCAATAATACCTCTAGTAGGAGTGATTACCAGTCACCGCTAGGGCCATGCATAGGTTAATTTGTTCCGAGTTTTCAAACCCAAGACAGGACGCATTACGCATTGTAATCAAACCAAACCAGACCAAACCAAATACTTTAGGCTAGGTTTGGAAAGATGATTTGTTATTATTTTAATTATAAAAAATAAAATAGATTATTTTAGTTATAATAAACAAAATATCATAACTAATCTATAATTATTATACTTTTCTCTTACAAAAAAAGTTTAAAAAGCCAAAAAGTCCTTTCCAAACTAAAGCCCCGTTTGTTTGGGGTTATAGCAAGGGGATTAGGATTACTAATACCTTGGGACTAGTATATGGGGTGTTTATTTTGAGAGATAGCCTTGGGACTACTAATACATTGGGACTAACTAATACCTTGTTTGTTTTGAGAGATGGGGAGGGTACTACTAATACCTTGGTATTACTAATACCCTTGGGGAGGGGATTCATAGTGAGGAGGTAGAGATGGTATTAGAAAAATAGTGAGGGGATTAGAAATTTTTTTATTTTTTTTATTTTTTATATATTGAGAATTTTTTTTAAAATATTAATGTTTAATTTTTATATTTGTTTTATTATTTTATATAAAAATAATTTAACAATTCCTCACTATTAATCCCCTCACTATTAATCCCCTCACTATCAATCCCCTCATTAACAATCCCCACACTATTAATCCCCTCACTATCAATCCCCTCCATTCTATCTCTGAAAACAAACGACCCTCACTAACAATCCCCTCACTATTAATCCCCTCACTATCAATCCCCTCCATTCTATCTCTGGAAACAAACGGGACCTAAGTTTTTTAGCTCAGACTAAAATAACCAAAAAAGTCAAAAAGTCAAAAAATCAAAAAGCCAATCCACTTCCCAAACGAAGCCTGGGTTATTTCAAATTCAAGCTGTTCCATTGTACTGAAAATAAATAAATAAATTATTTTGAAATGATATCTCCATTTCCATCTTGTAGCATAAAAAATTTATTTAAAAGAAATTAGAATAAGTTTCGAACATTTTAACACAATACAAACAAAGAAGAATAAAACATTATTTTAAAATTTAATACCGCTAATAATCACAAACAATCATGTAGCTTTTGATATTTGACCGACTTGATTTTTTACATGAATAATTTACAGAATGAGTTTTATAATTTGAACGATTCAAATTATCAAGATAGACCAGAAGTGGGCCCATAACTATTTGTGGATGTAGAAATTGTCTCACATATATTAATCGAGAGATTAATGAAGAGACGAGTCACACTGCTCTGAATCTGCAAAAAGAGTAAATAAGTAGTGCCTCTCGACTGACGTTTGTCGGCCGGAGGACACTCCGATGATCAAGTTAGATAACATATATCTAAATGAAATTGAATAAGTAAATATAATGGTTTCGGCATACCTCCTCTAGGTAGGGATGGCAATTTGAACCTGGCCCGACGGGGACCCGATCCCCCGACCCTGATTTGAATGGTTTTTCCCTGAAAAATACCCCCGTGAGGACGGGGATGGTATTGGAAATTAAATCCCCGATCAGTTTCGGGCCGGGAACGGGGATCAATGTTCAAGCCCCCGCCTGTCCCCGTTCCGGCCCTGTCTTCGGCCCGGAATTTCCCCGAAGTAAAATTACCATTTTACCCCTCTATATATATATATATAAATCAACTCTTTTCCCTCACACAATACAGCAGCAGCACCTCACTCATCACTGCCTCTCGCTGTCTCTCTCTCTCTCTAAAATGCTCCGCGGATCTCGTCTCTCTCTCATCGATCGCCTCTACGCCGATCGACGATCTCAAAAGGTGAACGGCGATGGTGAACGATGATGAGTCAAAAGGTGAACGGCGATGGTGAACGCCGATCGACGATCTTCAAACTCCATCCCATCTCTCTCTCGGAGGACCACCGGATCACCATCATCACAGGTAGCAAAACTTTCCATCTAGTCAAATCTATTTCTCTATGATGAGTCAAATATGTTTCTTCAAATCTGGGTTCGAACTAGGTCTATGGACTGAACTGTAAGGTTGGATTTATGAAACTCATACCGATTTTATTTTAATAATTTATTTTATGGACTGAACTGTATGGTTGGATAGATATGATTGATAATGATGAACAGATGATTTGGTGATGTTGTTGTTGTAGATCTGATCTGTTTTGGTATGTTGTTGTTGTAGATTTGAAGTTGATTTTTATTTTTGGCCGGGGAATTTTCGGGGTCGGGGGAACCTGATCCCCGTTAGGAGGCGGGGATGGGGACGGTGATAGTTTCCCTGTTGAGGATCGGGGATCGGGGCCGGGGACGGGACCATTTCCACTATCGAGGATCAGGGACGGGGAGTGTGATCCCCGGCTCCTCCCCGGCCCATTGCCATTCCTACCTCTAGAAGTTAAAGAATATATTCCTTTATATAGGCAAACTTGTCAACCATTTGGTATAATGAAAATAAGCCACTTGTATGACCCAAAACTTATCTGATACATGTATGTCAGAGCAACTTGAGAAGTTGACAAGTTGCATTGCAAGGTATTACTTTATTACCTTAATTCTATTTTTTTTTAGGCATTAGATAGATCCACTTCACATGAGTTAATTTTTATCCTTGCGTACTATTGAAACTACATTCTTCGGTCCAAAAGTGTAACAAGAGGCAAGTTGTTTTTAAAAAATTTACAACCAAAAGAAAAAAAAAAAACAAAGAAAAAAGAAAACTATAAAAATGATGTGATACTGACATTTAATAAATAAATTCATCTTTATGAATATTTTATTTTAAAGTAAACATACATATTGAATTATATCATTATATATAAAAAGGGCTGTGATTTGGACCCCCAGCTGGGGGCACCTCCAGTGACCCCAGCGCCACTTGGCACTCTGCCAGTGGCTGAAACTGATAAAAAAAAAAAAAAAAAAAAAAAACAATTTTTGTTGGCCAATAAGGAGTGACCCCCAGTACCCCCACTGGGGGTCCAAGTCATTTTCCATATAAAAATTATGTATCTACTTAAATATTCATACTCTATTTTTTTTAAAGATTTGTACTCATGACTCTATTTTAATTGGAGATGATATTTGTCAGTATCACTTTTTATTTATTTATTTATTTTTTGTCACCCCATTGCATCATCACCTATGTAGATACTTACGATTGATTCTTTGTTTAAAAATAATTATTAAAAAAATAATAAAATAATATAATATAACATCAGGTAACCAATGATATAAGACCATCTCCAACGCTTCATCAAATCCAGCATCAAATTCAAAATTTGGTAAAAAATGTACTGTTCACGGCTCCAACGCTTCATCAAACCCAGCATCAAATTGAGTTTTCATCAAATAATTCATCAAACTGAGTACAGCCAAAGCATTTCACCAAATCACTGTTCCTGACCGTTGGGAGATATCAACCGGTCGACCAACCGGTTGCCCGGTCGGTTAACCAACCGGTTGTCCCGGAAAAATGTTCAAGCAGTTTAAAAAAGGTTCAAACAATTCAAAAAAAAAAAAAAAAAAAAATTCTTACACCGGTCGACCAACCGGTTGTCTCGGAAAAAGGTTCAAACAGTTCAAAAAAAGGTTCAAACAATTTAAAAAAAAAAAAAAAAAAAAATTTCTCTAACCGGTCGACCGGCCGGTTGACCACCCGGTTGTCCCTGAAGCATATTAGCTGAATTTGGTGAAGCATTGGAGCAGTTGGTATCAAATTTGATGAAATGGGTCATTTTTGACTCAGATTTGGTGAAAAATCTGAGTCACGGTTGGAGATGCTCTAAGGTGGGAAAAAAAAAGTAATATACAGCAACCATCTTTAAATCTCTTAATAGTTTTTTTTTTTTTTTTTTTTTTTTGGCTTTAGTGAGCATTAGTGATATTATTGAATGGTAAAAATGTCCGTGAGCTTCGGAAAATAACATATGTTTTTTCGAAGTGTAATATTACAAACTTACTGTTATCAATTTAGAAATTATTTAAAAATTAATTTTCACCACACTTTACATAGATTTCACATTATACAAATTAATCTCCATCACACAATTATCTACTTAGAAAATTCTAAGTAAATAAGTCTAGATTAGTAAATTTTTTCTTTTACAAATATTAATAAAACCGCAAGAGAATCGTACTCACAAACTATAACTAGTGCTTACCTCGGCGGTGGGTCCTTCTTATAGGTTGAGTTAAATATGGCCGCCAATCGATTATCTGTTAGAAAATAATTCAGTGTGTTTGGTTTGAGTTTTTTGAATTAATTTTTTTAAAAATTGAGTTTTTTAGTTTTCGTATTTTTTTGTTTTTAGTGAATATTTTTAAAATTTTAAACATTTTTTTTACTTTTTTAGATACACCTTACTTAGATGTATCTAAAAAGTAAAAAAATTGTGAAAAATATTTTAAAAAATTAAAAAATACATAAAAATATAAAAAATGTACTGAATTTTTGTATTTTTTTTTTATATTTTCGGTATTTAGTGAATTTTGAAAGGTTTTTTTTCACAATTTTTTACTTTTTAAGTATATTTATTTAGCTATATCTAAAAAGTAAAAAAAAAATGCTTAAAATATTAAAAAAATTCAGTAAAAACAAAAAAATACGAAAAACAAGAAAGTAGAATTTTCTGAAAAGTGTTTTTTGAAAAACCTAACCAAGCAAGCTGGGATCCAACTGCCGGTTGAGATGGGTCTGAGTGGTTTTGTATTCTCTCAAATGAGAAGATTTCAATATGAAAATGATAGGCTGAAACCATTAAGTTGTGAATGAGAATTGTCTCATATAATGGGCGTCAATAGAAGTTGGGCTTGGGCCTAGATTTGAACTTGGACTTAGGTTTAGTCTTGGTCTGGACTGGCTTAGGCTTATGTATGTGCATGTGTTGGTTTTGGGCATGGACTAGATTGTGCTATGATGGACTGGGTTTGTCTTGTGCATATGTTTTAAATTGGGTGTGGATCGGGTTGTGACCCAATACCCGTATCCATTTTGCAACTCATCCAGTTGAATTATTTAAATAGCATTATATATATATATAGTTATTCAATCTTTGTAACTCTCATCTTTTGATGATAGAGTTGATGATCATTATGCACATGGGAGTTTTGCACCTTTGTAACTTTAGCCGTAAAGGCTAGAGTTGATGGCCATTTATGCTAGGTTTTATGGTAGCCTTCATGGCTAAAATCTCTTCCCTACAAGTATAAAAAGGGTTTTTTCCTTCCAACTTAGAAAAAAAGTTTTGAGAAATTTTTGATGGAAAATAGAGATTTTTGAGATAAAAAAGTTGGAGATGATTTTTTACACCAAAGAAATTTTTTATATCTTTTGCTAGTCCATTCTTTGGTTCTTATTAAAGAGACTGCAACCATTATCAAGTTCGCCAAAGCTAACAAAAGGTGCATCTGCGTTAGCTTGATTTAAACCGTCATATCCTGGGAGACAGAAGTCGATGTTCCTCCAGCATCTACAATGAGGCGGCTAATATGTTTTAAGGATACTGTGGTATCACACAGGTTTCGGTTTGCTTTCTTCTACTAGTTTTATGTTATTATGAATTTTTGTAAATTTTAGCATGTTCTTGTTCTGAAATTCAAAATGATTGTTCAATATGAATTTATTTATTTTATTTAAGTGCACAATTTATACAAAATTATCTTGGGTTTAAGCCTTACAGACGTTATGATATCTTCACAAAGTATTTTTTTTCAAAAAAAAAAAAAAAAAACTATTACTAGTGCATATATCACACTAACACTACAGTACGAGAGGCCTCTTTAAACCATAGATGTGAAAACAGTATGAGAGGCCTCTTTAAACCATAGATGTGAAAACAGAGCGAGCACAGATCAAAAGTGTATGTTCTTTCTAGTGTATATTTTAAAGTCGGTCTATCGACCACCCACCAAGAATGCTTGTACTGTACTCCATTTTAAAGCATTTGAAATCTCGTTTTTCATTTTGGATGTTTATTATTGATTTTTCTTTTCAGATTTTTGTCAATTTTGGGTACCTAATTTTATTTATTTTTAAATAAATATTTTTCAGCAATGAGACAAAGTTCATCATCGTCCCCTAATTATATGTTGGCAATTGTATATATATTTTGCTAAAAATTTAATGATTGGATTTTCTTTCTTTTAGGTGCATATACTTTTTTTCCCCTTATAGTCATGATCATAATAAGACTTTTGTTATGGTTTTAATTATGGGATATAGGGGTGTTTTGGGAAATGGGTTAAAAGTCATTTTTCAACTCTTAATCCACTTTTCTCTCCTACAAAAAAGTCAAAAAAAAGTAAAAAATAACTTTTAACTATATTCCCAAAACACCTTAATAGTAAAATTTTGACGACACGGATACTAAGGGCTAGTTTGGCATAACCTAAATAAGTCAAAAAGTCAAAAAGTCACTATCTTATTTAAGTCACATCATCTTATTTAAATCACATCACCTCTCTAACACATCACATCAAACCCAACCCAAACCCAACACAAACCCACCAATAAGTCAAAAAGTGCACTTTTTTAGGACATCTCAAACCAATCCTAAGACAAATGCTTTCTATGAGGACTGAGAAATGATATTGAACTCTTAAAATGGATAGGCCGAGATCTTTGAATACAAAATCGAAGTTATGCATGTCAATCAAATGCCACTTTGATGATAAAGCTAGCAAAAATTTCTAGGAGAACTAACTATTGCACTACTACTTTAAAACTTTGGTTATATGTGATATGTTTTTAGGTCTCATTTTTTAAGTAAAAATAAACTTATCTAGCAAGTACCACTTCTTCATCGGGACTACTCGAACTGGGAGTTATACATTACAATTCTTTTACTACAAAAATTAATAACAGAATCAAACATAATCTTCTCATATAAGTATAAACACGAGACACATATAAAAGTAGAACTTGCCTTATGTGAAAGAGTTGTGTCCTATTATGTGATTAGATTTTTGTATTATTAGACTTTTCATACATTGGTCAAGTTTTGTCTCTGCCATAACCTCGACCATTCTTGTTATGTCACATGGCACCTTGGTTTGAAGTCATGCCACATAGTCGACCTCCATATACGCAAAACTCTACTTAAAAATATGTCATCTACGTATATAAATATATATTGTGACACGAGCAAAAATATAAACATAAATTTTGCAATTTTGAAATCATATTGCTTTTTGTGAATAAAATAAGAGTGATGATATACAAACAAATTTTTATATAGAATAATATGATTGTTTGTGAATTTTTATTTCAAATCAAAACACTCACTATTATTGTTCATAATTTTATACATGTACCATATTGTTTTTTATAATTTTATACATGTACCATATTGTTTTTTATAATTTTATACATGTACCATATTATTTTTTATAAATATTCAGTACAAAATTTCTAATTGCAAATTATTTTTGATAAAATAAACATACTCCCTCTATTTGCTTTTGAGTATTTTGTGTGTGTGTGTGTGTGTTTATTGTCTTTAATATATATATATATATATATTTTCAGATTTTAGTGAATTTTTTTTTTAAGATGCACTTAATGTAAATGCACTTAAAAAATAAAATATTGTAAAGAAATCTAAAAAAATCAATAAATAACAAAAAAAAAAAATGTATTGAATTTTTATATTTATTTTGGGTTTTTCAAATTTAGTCATTTTTTTCACAAATATTTTATTTTTTAAGTATATCTAAATTAAATGCATCTAAAAATTAAAAAAACTGATTAAAATATCTCTAAAGAAAAAAAAAAAAAAAAAAAAACTAAAGACACAAATACGAAAAATAAAAATTCAAAAACTGCATTTGAAAACTGAAAGCCAAACAGAATGACTTTAACCTCGACTGGACAAAAGCTTTTCCCAGATTTGGCCATCCGACAAGGAGGCTAAGGTCCAGCCATGGATGTTGAGTGTGAGTTCCAAAACAGGCCTTGGCTTTTAAAAAGTATTCGACTTTGGAAGAATTCATGCATGTATATGCTCCAAAACCACCTATTGTCATCCACAGTAACGAGAATGTACATTTTTATATAGATGGTCGAGTTGATCTGATGCACCCTTGAATTCATTATTTGTTACGGATTTCGAATTGAGTTTATCTGGTATATCTTTCTGCTCATTTGTCATATAGTAAATGCAGAATTCAAGATATTTATGCCTCGTTTGGGAATTGCCTGTTTTAGTCTAAAAGTCAAAAGTTATTAAAAAAATTAAAAAATCTACAAACTCGTACTAAAAAGTCAAAGATTTCATTTTCTCTCTACTTGTTGCACGTCTTTTCGTAAAAAATCAAAAAATCATTTCAAACATACTAATTTTTTTACCTCATATTTTAGTCAAAAAATTAAAAAATTAATAAAAAAACATGTTTCCAAACGAAGCCTTATTTTGTGAGTGCCCGATCAAATCAAATTTTAGATGGCATGTTACATAAAATATTTTATTTTTTGCACAGTATTAGCCCTAGTATTAACCAGTAGTATCCAAAATAGGTTTTTTTTGAGGGGTCAAATGATAGGATATTTTTAATAAATGTAAGAATAATTAAATTAAACTGAATAATTATAGTCCAACGACGCATATCTAGAACCAAACAACCATTATAGAGAAACCACATAACTTAACAGTCGCTCAATACAATCACAACCCTCACAATGAGACAAATAATTGAAAAGTATCAAACTCATTTTCATAAAATTTGAATACAACCACTAAGCCAAAACCTCGTATTATCCGAAATACTTAAATAAGTGGGATGATCTCTACGTATAGGGCTTGTTTAATTGGATGGATTATAACATAAGATTGAAATTATTACTCTATGGAAATCACATTCTATTATTTAGTTACAAATTTTATTATTCCGATTAAATTCTAATGGTTATTCTATCTAACAAAATTGATCGATTTTTTAATCCTATAACTAATAACACAAAACATACATATAATTACGATTATATTATTTCATATCTATTGTAAAATAAATATGGACAAGAGGGAATTATATATTTCACTAATCTAGTTTGATAACCAATCCTACATTAATCTCATAGATTATTAATTCCCTCACTATTAATCTTGTTAATCAAACAATTCCATAGATTATAAATAATGCTATGTCCATATTTGGCCAAGTCACGTAATCATCTAGATTATGCACTTATATACTCAATTTATCTTGATGCAAAATATTTTTTTGATTAAGTAAAAAATAAGTAAAATATTTTAAAACTTTAAAATAACTTACCATTAAAAATTTTATAAGTTGATTTTTAAGAATTACACTTTCAGCTTAGTCCTCCTTTCAGCACATTGATTTTTTAAAAATAAAAGGGTCACTTTTCATTGGGTTCCACCTAATACATACAATAAAAAAATGGGGTAAACTACCAATAGGTCCTATTTTGGAGACTTATTACCCAATAGGTCCTACTTTGGAGACTTAATACCCATTAAGTCCTATTTGATAAATTTATTAAGTGATAAAGATAAATTTATCAGTCTTTTTTTTTATGAATAAATTTATAGTGATAAATTTATCAGTCTCTTTGTTTTTATGAATAAATTTTTAGTGATAAATTTATCACTCTCTTATTTTTATAGTGTTAAATTTATTAGTTAGGATCTGTAGGTAAATAAGTCTAGTGAATAGGACTAATTGGTAAGTACCCCAATGATAACTAAATACAAAAATAAGTCAAATTAAAAAAGTAAAAAAAATCAGCCCTTAAAAAAAATTACTTGGTATGAAATGAGATTATTGTATATATCTAGAATAGTAGTCGTGGTGAAATCCTGGACATGCCAAAAAAAACAAAAACAAAAATACAATAAAGCTTTTGATTTAGATTTACCATTATCTTCAATTATATACATATATATTGTTGGTGAAAATATCAGAAAAAATTATATTTTATTGATAAATAATGTAAAGAAAATAAGATATAAATAGATCAGACTGAGATACGGATATCCCATTTTTTTTAAGGAGATCAAGCCTATTGCGGTAGAAAAAATCCAAATACCGATGCAGCAGTCACAAAACTATGACTTGTCCCCTACAGGATACAACTGCCCGACCACTTGTCTTATAGTTCAAGCCAACTCTGCACAAGATGGTGAACCCAAAGCTCCATAAAGAAAAACTCCATTCTTTGCTAGTAATCTCTCTTGTATAGAAAATAGTTGGTGTGTTGGTGAAGAAAATAGTAGATGAGAGAAACTATTTATAGGCCATTAAGACCTTACAAATTACACCAAAAATAATGATGACCATTAAACTAAAGAAAATGGAAAGACTCCAAATAATAACTCACCACCAAGTTCATGAATTTTAATTAATCTCCATTTATGAATAAGACAAAAGGTCACCAAAGCAATGAATCTCCATTCATGAACAAAATAAAATTCATAAATAAAATAAAATAAGATTCATGAACAAAAATATATAAATAAATAAATAATATTAAAATGGTCCAACATATATATTAGTATCTTCATCAATCTTTCTCTACTACTTTAGCAATGTACTTGTTCTTTTTCTTTTCTTTTTTCCCTATCGATTGTCTCATCCATAACAAGGGGGAGCTAACCCAAGGGGTTGTGGCATTGTGGTAAAGCCTTGGGGTTTAAGCCCCAAGGTCACAGGTTCAATTCTCCACCCCCTTGGGCCAATCTCCTGGGCTATAGCATTGTTGGTTAGGAGGTTGGACCTCAAGTGTCTAGTCAGCACTTGGTGTGGGTTCAATGCTCCCCCGCTGTGCGAGTCCTGACTTAAGCGGAGCTTGTCTTGGGAGGTCGGGGCAAGTTCTCAGGTTATAGTCTCTGGCTCGGAACGAACAACAGGACACCCTGGTGATCTCCTCGGGGGCGCTGCCTTGGACCTGCGGGAGAGTGAGAGGATTTCCCTGTAACACAAAAAAAAAAAAAAAAAAAAAAAAAAAAAAAAAAAAAGGGGGAGCCAAAAACTTTAATCAGTAATCACTTTCCTGTGGACCAAATATCCCTTTTGAAGTATAACAATTCATTTGTGTGGCCTGGCCAATCTGATTAAAGTGGATTCCACTCACCAAAATAGAGGTCTTTTGAGACAACAACAAAAAAAGATCAATTGCTCTTCTGGTTGCTCCATGTGGGTCTATTGGTATGTAAACATGCTTCCAAGATGTACTCATATTTCATATCTTATAATCCTAACTATCTCTTTCTATGTCCTGTCTCTACTCCAATTATTATTATATATATAATTTATTCTTATAAAAATTTTACACATAATTTATTATCAAAATGATATAATGGTAGTATTTTAAAAATGGGATAAATTACACTGACCTTTCTTGAAATTTAGATGTAATAAATTTTATAATTTTGATGTAATTATATCAATATTTTTTAATAAATAAAATTAAAGAAATCAGAACTAATATATATGATTTGAAGATACAAAGATAATTCAACAGCGATTGGGAGCCCGAATTTGGGCTCGCCCGAATGTCCCGAATTCCATTTTTTTTTTTTTTTTTTTTTCCAGCAGAAGAAGGAAGAAGAAGAAGGAGAAGGAGGGAGGAGGGAGGAGGAGAAGTGGACTGGAGGGGGCCATACCAGTGAGAGGAGGCAGATGCGGGGCCGGAGGCGACGGCGGTGGTGCTGCGACGATCGGGGCTGGGCAGCGACGACCGAGGCTGGGGCCGACGACGACGGTGGTGAGACGACCGGTGAACCACCTCTCTTCTCTCTCTCTCTCTTTCTCTCTTTCTCTCCCTCTCCCTCTCTGGTTCTCTGGTTTAGACGAAGAAAATGAAAGAAGAAGAAAGAAAAAAATAAAAAATAAAAAAAATACCCAAAACGACGTCGTTTTGGGCATTAGGGGCATTCGGGGCGTGAGAAATCGGGCACAAAAACATTTCTGAAGATAATTATACAAAGATAATTAGTAAGATAATTAGGCATATGATACACTTTTTGTGTTGGAAATAACCCCACAAAAGATTGTAATTAGGCATGGTACACTTTTTTTGAGTTGTGTATTATAAAATTTTCTTAATTATTAATATGACTTTTAAATTTATATAATATTATTGTTATTAAAATATATAAAAAAAAACAAGCAATATTTTTTCTACATTTCATCACTTTCTCTCTCCTTTTTAATTAACCCACATGCATTTCAGATGTGCAGGCCCCCTTACCTTTTGATACATAAATAATTCACAAGTGCATATGATCTCGAAATTAGGGCAAGTTCTTTAGTATCGTGCGATGTTATTTATATATGATTATTTTGAAAAGTTGGTAAAAAGTTAATTTTTTGATTTTTTTAATCTATTTTATCTATTTATAGGTAAAAAATGTGAGAGGTAATGTGACTTAAAATGGATAAAAAATTAAAAACTAACTTTTTATTTTCTTTCCAAAAGAGCCCATAGTATTTCAAACTAATCACATACTAAAAAGAATTATTAGTAAGATATGTTAGCTCACTTTTTTGTTAGGTAAAAAAAATGATAGTCCTCTTATAATGCCTTCGTTGGGTGAGCGGGGTTGACTTTTTGGCTGTTTAGTCTCGATTAAAAAATCTCATTTGAAATGAGTTTTTTTATTTTTTTTGATTTTTGTGAGAGAAAAAATAAAATGATTATACTTTAAATGTAATATTTTGTATTATTAACATTTTAATCTATTTTATTTTTTTGTGACTAAAATATTTTTAACCTCACATGACAGACATAACCTATGTTTTGCGACCTAAATAATATTACATAAACATTTTAAGAATAATTAATAATTTTTGAGAAAGTGAAAATGAGTGGGGCTAGCCACCCATGTCCTGGTTACATGAATGGGGTTGAGATAGCACAGTTTCCAACCAGAAGCTCCCATGTTCTCTCACCCACCCTCCACCCCCTCTTCTGCTCCCACATTCCTCACTATCCTAATGTCTTTTTAACTGGATTTCACATTCCTCTGTAAGGAAAAGTTGGGGCAGTTTATTCAGCCACTGCACTATACTAATAGTAATACTAATAAATATATATATATATAGGGTACCCCTAAGGAAAAAGGGCATAAATAAAATCACTAGTGGGGGTACATTAGATTGGATAAATATTTTTTTCTTCAGACCCTTTGAAGGGAGATGTGCCCTAAGCTTCATACTCATGTGCTCAAACAAAGCCCTTTTTTCATATTTTATTCCACAAAATATGTTGCTTGGGTTTAATTTGACTTTGGGAATGCTGAATCGATCATGAAGAGATGTGATTCTGATTCCTCTCTCTGCTAGGGTTTAATTGTTGGACCACTTTAAATACTGCTATCTCCCTTGATCAAAAATTATCCTATATATCAAAGCCTACCCCATCAACCAGAAGACTTTTTTTTTTTTTAAAATTTTTTCTTTAATAAAGTAGGAAGATGACCTTAATTTTATATATCAATGGCATAGTGTGTTTTTATGTATTTCATAGGGTTTTTTTTTTTTTTATTTGTTACAGTGAATTGTAATACAATGAACTAGTAATTGCAATAAGAATCAAATACAAAATAAATTATAATCATACAAAAACTCTTAGGCTCCGTTTTGATTTTTTTTTTTTTTTTAAAAACTATTTTTTTTGGGGTTATTTATGGTTGTTTGGTTTCAGTTTATTTAGTTGAAAATTGAAAATAATAATAATTTAATAGATCTACCATATTTGAAAAATGATAAAATGGTCTATTTTATTTTTTTGTCTTCAGTTAAAAAAAATTAAATTTTTATTAGAATTTTGTATTTCTCAGATTTTTCTAGTTTAGAAAGATCTAAATTATTATTATTATTATTTTTTATTTTTAAGAAAAAAATCCTATAGCATCGCCGTCGAGACCACACATAATACTTAAGAGTTTATAGTTTTAAAAATAGTCCATCGACCGTTATTTATTTGTTTAATTTCTGGGTCTGCCACTAACGCTATGAGAATTGTTTTGATTTTTGGATAAAATTACTCAAATTGTGAAGGGATTAAAGTAAAATTATATAAATTTTAAAAGAGTCAAAATGTTAAATTTTAAATTTTGAAGGGATTAAAGTAAAATTATATAAATTTTAAAAAGGTCAAAATGTTATTTTTTTTATTAAAAAAATGATAATAGATCAAATAATAATTTTATAGATTTTGACGGGAGGAGTCGTGGCCCCACCAGCCCCGTGTGTCCGCTAATGAGTGCTGTGTCGCTGTTGAGACCACTACCGCTATGTTTGGCATAAATGGTTTGGATTATGGTAGTCATAGAAAAAAAAAAAAAAGAAAAAAAAAAAAAATGAAAGAAGAAGTAAAAAAATTAATAAAATAAAGTATCACATTGAAATCATAATTTTTTTTTTTTTTTACAAAAGTTAAAAAAATCATAAAACTCATTCTAAACGAGACTTTTTAGCCTGAGGCAAATAACCAAAAAATCAAAAAGTCAAAAAGTTAACCCACATCTCAAACGAAGGCTAAAAGTTTTTGAAAAGTTTTAGTAACTAGAGATTATAAAAATTTTACTAAATTTTTCTACCAAATTTTACTAAATTTTACTATAAGTAATGTGGGATTCACATGGAACTGTAAGATATTTAATAAAACTTCTGAGATTTTTAACATTTTTCTTTTAAAAAATATCCATTAATCATTATTTGAAACTTACGCTTAATGTGAGCAATTAAACAAATAATTCCTAAATAATGGCAAGTGAACTATTTTTAAAACTGTAACAAAAGAGGTTTGATACTTCTAAATTCATTGTATTAATTTCTTTTCTTTTTCAGTAAAGGATATATGTCATGCAAAAAAAAAAAAAATGGTAGAAAATGAATTCTAAGATTGGATACATATAAATAAATCACAGAATGCGTCTAATATTTCTCAAATAAACTTGAATCAAATGAAACAATCTCTTGTGAATCATTCTGATTGTTTTATTTTCTTTTTGTCCCTTTAACCAATAGAGCTTAGTGCATGTGCACATAAAGTTGTCATCTTTGTCAACAAGTAGTGAAGGTTAAATCCTTTCTCCATTGTAAGATTACAGTCAGGCCAATCAAGGCTGATTATATATATGTGTCAAGGTTTGAGCCCAAACAAGAGTCAAATCTCACCCATATCTAAAAGTAAAAGCACATATCACCTAACAATTAATGCACATGACATCTTTAGTTACCCTAAAAACAAACAATAATTAGGGATAAAACATGCATATGAGATGGCATCTACCAATATTCCGTGTATAAGGTAATGGTCAAAACTCTTGTATCTCATTAAGAAGTCATTAGTTTAAATTTCTTCACCTGGGTGTCGGTCTTATTCTTCGTATATTAATTAAGGTTTTCTCTCTTAATTTGGAAGTTTCTTTGTAAAAAGTATGTATTGTCTTTCATTACTATGATTGTAATTCACTAAGTTTCATTATCATATCTTATATGAAACAAAATTATAAAAAAAAAAAAGAAGAGAAGATAATGTCTAGTTCACTAGAATTGAGTAGAATAAAATAATTATTCTATTAAAATATCTATTTTCAAGTTTAGTTTATTTAAAAAATTAATAAAAAAATACGCTGTAAATAAAATTATCATTCACCATTTAGAGATTTTAAAGAATGGCCATTATATTTCATTTCATTTTAATGAACCAAACGAAGCATAAATATATTTGTATGGTAGAAACATTAGGAACTCTAATTAATATATTAATAAATATATCAATTCTTATGGCTTGATGTTAGATTCATCTAACATTGCATCTTATTAGTACGTGTGCTAATACCTTCGTTACTATCCCATACATTTTATTTTTTTTTCTTTGGGTGAAATTCTTCCCAATCAAGCTCCATAAATATGTTGATGACTAGAGGTGTAATTTTGGCCCGTGGCCCGTAGGCGGTTCAAAGCCTGCTCGCGGCTCGAGGTGGACCCGACCCGTTTAGGCTTAGGCCTAGGCCAAGGCCTTGGGCCAGAGCCATCGTTTTGAAGCCTGGCCTGCTTGGCCCGACCCATCAGCCCGCCCAAAAGCCCCGCCTGAGGCCCTGCCCACCCGAGGCCCAGTGTTATTTTTAATGGAAAATAATAAATTTTTGATGAAATTTTTTTTTTTAAAAAAAGAATTTGTTTAGGCCCTCCCAAAGCCCAAGCCCAGGCCTAGGAGCCCGGCCCACTGGCCCGCCCAAAACCCGAATACCCCTGGGCTTGGGTTAGGGCCTGAGCCTAGTTTTCTAGCCTATGGCCCGGCCTAATTTTTTGGCGGAAGCCCGTAAGGCCCGACATGGGCCGGGCCAAAATTACACCCCTATTGATGACTTGCTTCCCATGCCAATAATTTGGGCTTATAGCTTTACAACTTGCTTCCTACACCAATAATTTGGGCTTATAGCTTCATTAGGTGTTGAAAGAGTTTCATTTTTCCATTTTTGTGTGGATTTATTCTTTGATTTTATTTGGAGTTCTTCACCCACTTTGAGAATTTATTGTAAGAAATTTCTCGTACATGAGTTTACATAAATTTAATAATCATATCTTATGTATTGTCAAATAAAATATATGTGGTGTCAGTTAGACCCATTAAATTGTGATGTAGTAAAGATTTATTCTACAAAATTGTAAACACTTCAAATTTTAGCAATCTCATCAAACAATTA
The DNA here is from genome assembly GCA_036172215.1 of Camellia granthamiana. Lineage (NCBI taxonomy): Eukaryota > Viridiplantae > Streptophyta > Magnoliopsida > Ericales > Theaceae > Camellia > Camellia granthamiana. The sequence continues at coordinate 70,811,937 of CM069914.1, forward strand.
CGGAATCTCATAAATTATTTTGAAATATTTTAAAAATATTTGAATTATGTGCCTTGTAAAAGTTCACTACTATTGGTTATTCATAAAATGAGAAAATATTTTATGTAACACGTACGCTATGCAATTAAGATAACGTGATGGTACATTGTCACTTATTAATGGCAATTTAATAAAAAGTGAGATCGAGAGCTTTGATATGGCCGAGCACAAAGTAACTCATTGTGTTCTTCGTGCAATAGGACTGTAAATAATCTCATTATTGTACTCCATTTATTGACTTTCATGAGCGTATATAGTACCGAGTATAGTTGTAGTTCCACATAATTGACATAAAGAAAAGCAATAAATCTGGACTTTCGCTGCGAGAAATTAGCAAACATGCTAATGTGATGTAGGGTTTGCTTTGATGGAAGCAATGCACCTCAAAGATCCATAAGGGCATGCTATGGAGGTCTGGTACTACTACTAGAAGAGAGAGGGAGAGTTTGGCATGTGAATTAATAGTGTAATAGTACACTCGTCGTTTTTTATATCACTTTTAGTTAATCGCTTTATATGTCAACACATTATTGGTGCATATAACATTATTTAATAACAATACATATGTTGACATATAAGATGATATATTGAAGGTGATATAAAAAGCAGCAATGCTAGGTATCATGAAAAGTCTTTCATGAAAATGATCATAAAATATTTATGACCTTTGAATTATACTTAGAATAAAGCACCACACACTAATCAAGGTAATCTAAATGTCACAAATCTTTCATGATTATTTTCATGAAAAAAATTTCATGATCCCTAACATTTCTCTATAAAAAGATGGTAAGTGTAACATTACTCAAATTAATATGAAAAAAATCACAAATAAGTTGGATAGTGAAAAAATATTTTCATTTTTATGAGCAAATTTTTTCCATGTATGGTGCAAATATTTTTTTATAACTTTCATAATTTTTTTTCTTATCTATAATATAATTATTCTTTCACTATTTTATTGAAAAGCAATTACCCATTAATATATGGGAGAATTACATCCCGGTGGAGCGAACTTTTTTTTTTAACATAAATATGAAGAGGTATAAATCACACTTGCACCCCCCACATCACTTCACTTGTCCTGAAAATAGAATCACTTACCTTTCATATATTTTTATAATTTTTTTTTTCTTATTACCTTTGTACCGTAATTCCCTCTTAATATACAGGAGGTACATTCTCCAAGGAGAAGAGTGATTGGGGCTAGTTTATTTATGGGGCTAGTTTATTTATGGGCCAAAAGAAGGACAAAGTGAAAGTGATGGTACTAGTAGTGAGAGATGCTTAACGGTCTTTTAGGTTGTTTATTTTTGCAGGTTTTTTCATTGAAATGAATGTAAAGGGTCTGCTTTCCCACTTTTGCTTGGGAAGCGTAGCCTAACTGCCAAAAGCAAATGGGCTTTTCTCATCGATGCATGCTCTCTTCACATGCCCCCTCTCTCTCTCTCTCTCTCTCTCTCTCTCTCTCTCTACAGAGCCGTTGTTAAGATAATCCTTCCTTAGTCCATAGTGTGATAACCTTGTTGCAATATTTAAGTTTTCTATGAAATTTCTATGATCATGTGGGTTTGTACTAGGTTTATAATGATGACGTTAGGGTTTGGTAACTTTGCTCCTAAATACAATATAGTAATTATGCCAAGTTATTTTTAAATTGTTGATTAATCAGTATTTTGCTCTGATCTATATAGTATTGATAGCATCATTCTAATTTAAGTATTCACTATGTAGACTATGGATCAGTGGGGACCTTCATTTAGAGTGTAATTTATTTGTTTAGTGTGTAATTTATATAGTGTATGTTAACAAGGTGTACTTTAATTAATTTATTTTCTTAAACAAATTAACATTCCTTTTGCATTACCTTAGGAGCGCATAAATAACCGGGGCTAGTCTACTTAGTATAAACTTTTCTAAAGTTTAGGAATGAATATGTTCCGTTTTAACTTTTTAAAGGTTTTAAATTGACATTAAAATTTTATATAATAGGGTTGTAATGATTTTTTAAGCCCATTTATTAAATGAGTTTATTTGTGAATGATATCTACATATATTATACAATTTATTTAATTTTTTTAGATGCAGTTAAGATGGAAACATACTTAAGTCTACACTTAAGATGCAATGACATTATTATGTTTTTGTGTCAACTTAACTACAAAATTATAGTTTCATAATATTAATTTTATTTTATATGCAAATTTGTTAAACGAGCTTGAGATTGTAATATCATTTTAAGTCAGGCAAACCTTAAAGGCGAGAGATTTTTGTATTTTTTTTTAAATTTAGACTTAACTTGAATCCAATTTAGCTTATCGTTTGTCCACCCCTACTAAAGCGGTTAAGAGTTGTCTTGTCATAATAAAAACAACCAGTGTGTTTTGTTTGAGTTTTCTGGATTAAGTTTTTTAAAAAGTGAGTTTCTTGTTTTTTGTGTTTTTTGTTTTTAGTGAATATTTTTTAAATTTTAAGTTTTTTTTTTTTACTTTTTTAGATATACCTTACTTAGATGTATCTAAAAAGTAAAAAAAAATTCTGAAAAAATATTTTAAAAAATTAACAAATACATAAAAATACAAAAACCATACTAAATTTTTGTATTTTTGGTATTTATTGAATTTTTAAAAGATTTTTTTCACAAAAATTATACTTTTTATATGTATTTATGTTAAGTGTGACTAAAAATTTAAAAAAAATTGCTTAAAATATTAAAAAAATTCAGTAAAAATAAAAAAATACGAAAAATAAAAGAGTAAAATTTTCTGAAAACTGTTTTAAAAAAAACGAAACCAAACAAGCTGGTATTACAAACCCGGAAAGTGTATCTATGAACCATTATCATTTTAAATGTATCTCACATTCTACTAATTTTAAATTTATACCATCCACCTTAGTTTCAAGGTGAAACTCGAAACACAAGAACATAGTAGTATGTTTTTGCTAAGAAAAAACTGCCTGCAATGCTCTTTCATATTAGTATATTTCATGTTGTTTCTCTCCCCCAATCTACTTGTTGGGCCTTGCCCAATCCACTCTTTCTTTCCAAAGCAGTTAGAACACAAACATTTTTGTCTAAAAGAAGTCCAAAAAGTGCTCAACATGGGCTTGTTACGCTGCGGATTTACACAAGGCAACCCAAGTGTTCTTGCACTAGCTTAGCGAAGTAAGCATGGCCTTGATTACACATCAACCTTACTAAAACCCAACTTCAACATATCTAATTGGTCCATGGGACATATAAAAATGCTTCCAAAAAATCAAATCACAAAGTACATCATGCTTTTACATTGATTCTTTTATACTATGTTTGGTTTGGGGATTTGGGGAAGGATTTGGAAAGGAAAATGGAAATGGTAGGTGAAATGTGAATAAATTATGCCTATATTTCACATAGTTTCACACACCTTTTCCCTTTCCAAATTCCTTTCTAAATCTCTGAACCAAACACAGCATTAATGTACTTTATATTAATATTTTGAATTATGCCTCTCTCCTGTCTGAATGTTAATTGGAAAGTCCAGTCCGAACTCCAAAATTATACCACTTCTGCACCTTTTGTAAGCTATAAGTTTAAATTTTGTTTACTCATTCTTAAACTTAATATTAAATTGGAGTAAAAAATATCCAATCCAATATTAATGATCAATGGATAAACAATCCCTAAACTTTTAGACTTCACTTGGTTGAGTTTTTAAAACTTATTTCTAAATTTTTGTTGAAAAATTAGAAACTAATTTCACAAAAACAAACATCAAAAAAAATTATTTTAAATTTTCAAAAATTATTTCCACCTCAAAAAAGAGAAAACCAAACTATTTTTTAATTTTATTTTTTCACCAAACTAGTTTTTAAATTATTTTTAAAATAGATTCTATAAATTTAACCAAGCGTAATCTTAATATTTTAAAAAAAAAAATGTCGAAGTGACAGAATCTTGAAACTCGAAATGAATTCTCATAATCAGTTTTTTTACATGCACAGAATATGATCACCGATTGAGACATATCTCAAATAAGAGAGTTGTATTCAAGATTGTGTGTACTTATAATTTTTCTTTCCTTATTCATACCCAAACCAGAATAAAGCCATTCTCAAATAGTGCACTCAACAACAGCTGACAAGCAAGGATGATGCGTCTCACACCATTTGAATATCACCTTTGGATCTAGGAAGATCATCAAGACCACCAACCGAGTTAAATTTCGAGTTCTCAAACTTCTCTCCATCTCCCCACAGCGCATAAGCCTGTTCACCATGTACAGCTTCATCCCCTTCTCTGAGTTCCTCCTCAGACATTCTCAGAGGAACAACAAACCTAATCAAAACACAGATCAAGCTAGTCATGAAAACATTCAAAACGATGATAAACCCAATTCCCAGAATCTGAACCCAAAGTTGTTTGAAGCCAGCACGGATGTTGCCGGCGTGGAAGGCATAGAGAAGACCGGTGTAGTGTTGCCAGTCGTCGATCATGTAGAAGAGGCGGCAAAGGCGGGGCTCGGCCAAGAGGCCGGCGAGGAGGCCTCCGAGGCTGCCGGCGACGGCGTGGGTGTGGAAGACGGCCATGGTGTCATCTACTTGTTTGAGTAACCAGATTTTCTTGTGGAGGACCATCATAGTGTACCATGGAATGCTTCCTGATAGAATTCCCATTATTATGGCTGCCCAACCTTGCACCACTCCTGCTCAAAACAAATGTAACAGTATTTTTACTGCATACAATTCAAATAGTATGTAAAATGAAAATAAAATAAAATATTTGCTATTATATATTATGGTATGAATTTTCTTCATTAAATCCAAGATGTATTTGTGATTGAAGAGAGCTTGAATTTATTTAGGAGAATGATATACAACTTTATTTTTTAGGTTTATTTATGTATTTATTTTTTTCATAAATATATCGTTTGGGATTTGTTTAAAATATAAATTATTTCTTATAATTTGAAAAATTATAAATATTCTATTGTCATTTTTTTTATTTAGCATAATTGATTAAAAAAATTAAATTTCTAACTACTCTCTTATACAATAATAAAATTACTTGAATTATTAATTGAAATAAATTTATGATATTATTAAAAACTGTTAATTGACTTGATAATTTATTGACAAAATGGACTATTTGTTATGAAATTAAAATTTTCAAGAGGTAGGATGCAATTTATAAAACTACATGTGACAATTTGTATTTTAATCCAATCTTAATAGAATATTTGTAATTTCCCCTAATTTTTTTTATACAAATATTCCATTTTGATTCAACTTTTAATAAATCAAATCTAAACTGAACTTGAATAATTTAATTTATTTTATATTGTGCTTGGAACAGTAAATTTGATTAATTTTTTTATAAAAAAAAAAAAAACTTATATTTCACTAATATTACTTATTATATATTTTTTAAAAATATTTTGTTTGAGAAGGAATCAGTCCACAACATTGGTCAATTAAATTGAACGAACCGGCAGCAGGGGTGATGCAGACCAAGCCGGTGATCATGCCTTGGGTGGCACCAATGACAGAAGGCTTTTCGAAGGAGAGAATATCAAGGAGTAGCCACGTCAGCAAGCTGGTGGCTGCACACACGTGCGTATTAAGGACGGCCAGAGATGCGTCTATGCTTGCCACGTATGGATCTCCACCGTTGAATCCTGTCCACCCCATCCATAATAGCCCCGCCCCTGCCAGCATCAGCAGTATGTTGTTTGGCGGAAACCTCTCTCTGTCTTGGCTTGCTCTTGGTCCCACCTAATTCCACCATTTTTTTAAATAAATTTTGTAAAATAAAAGTTAGCTAAAAATTAGATGAATTGAAGACCTTAAGTTAAGGCTCACTTAATTGATTTAAATTGTTAATTTCAAATGATTAATTAAAAAAATATTTATACAAAAAAATTAAATTAATCTAATATCAATCGTTATATATGTTTTTAAGAATAAATTTTTTATTTTTTATATTATATATAGAAGGTAAATTACACTAATTTTTTTTTATAAAAAAATACAGTTAATTTTATTTTTTAACATATTATAGTAATTCTTTTAAAATTTTAATTCACATAACAGTTAAATTATTTTTATCAATAATTTGTTAGTTGTATAAATAAAAAATAATATTTTCTTCTATTTTTAATTAAAATGTATATATATGTTTATTTATTGCAGTGTTTATTCACCATCTGTATTACTTTCAGTCACTTTAATATACTAAAAAAGAAGAAAAATGATATACAAGTTCACTTTTTATATTCACTTTATAGACCTAGTGATGTTTCAAGAAAATGATTAGTTGATAATTAAAGATTTAATTATCAACCAATCATTTTTTTGAGTGTGTCTAATTTTTTGGTCTGAATAACAATGCTCAAAAAAGAATTCAATATAATTATATCAAAAGTATAAAACTAGTTTAACTTTCTTCAAATTTAAAGAAAGATCAATATAATTTACCCTTAAAAAATAATAAATAAATAAAAATAAAAACTTAAGGTGATAGTTTAGCATGGTTACGTAGAGGTAGAGGTAGTAGTAGTTACCCAATAAGCAGCAGTGAAACCAGCAACACCAGAAGAAAGGTGAATGACAAAGCCACCGGAGTAATCAATGACTCCCATCTTCGACAACCAACCATCCGGACACCATATACTATACGCTCCTACCGTATACGAAAACGTCATCCAAATCGGCACAAACATCATCCACGCGTAAAAATTCATCCTCCCTAACAAAGCCCCCGCGATTAAAATCAGCGTAATCGCCGCGAAAACAAACTGAAAAAACACCATCGTGGCGTTCGGAAACATCCCCAAAAAGGTCTGTTTCAGCAGGAACTTCTGGTCCAATGCCACGTTCGGTCTGCCCAGGAAATGAATGAATTTGTGTCCGAACGACATTTGGTACCCCCACCCTACCCAACAGACGAGGACCGCCGCGAAGGCGTAAAAGGCCATGAATGCCGAGTTCACTGCCCATTTCTTTTTTACGATGCTTCCGTAGAGTATCACCAGGCCCGGCACGCTCTGCAGGCCCACCAGAGTGGCCGCCGTCAGCTGCCACGCGTTGTCGCCTTTGTTCATCCAATATGGACTCGCATCGTCGGTTTTCAGGTTCGGAGGTAGCTCCATGTCGACGCTGATCGGACGATGGGATTTTTACGAGAGTGTGGTCAAGTTTTGATACAAGGATAGTGAGGGGGTTATATATTGGTGGGTTTGGATCTACCTTGGGACAATGCCTATGCCAAATTTTCTTATTTTATTATTGAAAAATAAATTAATGAAATATTATTTTATTTTTAAAAAAGTGCTATAATTAATTTTGACATGCTCTCAATCTTTGCTAAATTAATGTCATGTTTAACATATGAAGTGGAGCAACAATTTGGGGTCAAATTTGATTGTTGATATCTTATGTAGGTTTTGACATATAGATTGAAGATGTTCTCAACAGATCTATTTTCGGACAGATTTTAGTAATTTGAATTATTCATTTTTTAATATTCATTTATTAAGATATTCATACAAAAAGTTAAGATAGTCAAAAATCGATAATTATATATTTGAATTACATTTGTATTATGAAAAATATAAAATTTTATTTTTAAATTATATTTATCGTCTATTTTTTAATACAAATGTAATTTCAACATACAATTACAATATCCAATTATATTGATTTTTTATTAAATTTTAAAATGTAAACAATTTTAACTGTTGAGATCAGCCTCAAAATGAGTCCACTAAATCTAACTACTCCTCAAATTGAATAGCCAACTCCAAACCTTCTTTTAAAAATTAGTAATACTAAAAGCTTACCCTTATAAATTCGGAAATTAATCTTCACCACACCTTACATAAACTCTATTTAAACCTCATATTACACAAATTAATTTCTACAACAGAATTATCCACCCAAAAAATTTCGAGTGGTTAACAGACTTGCCATTTAAAAATACTTCAAATTCTCTTGGGTAGATTGGACGCTGTTGGACACTGCTGTTTCATGTCTGGACTACATTGTTTTTTATGTTTGACAGTGTGGAGTGCTAGGTTAAATTACTAAAATGACCTTTATAATTTTTCATTTGGGTGAGGCTACTTAGGGATTAAATAGGTAATTTGAGACGGGACATATGCCACTGAAGGCTGAGAAACCCATGGGCACGAGAAGAAGTTGAAGCAGGGGAATTTCCGCCCGAGAAGCGGAGTTGGGTGGGGGATTCTTTGTGCAGCTAATGATACTTACTATGAAATTCCTAGGACTCATTCACACAATTTATTACTATTTTATGGCTTGATTCTTAACCTTTACGGTTCTGGTTCATTATCATGGTTTTGTATTTTATTACCTAAAATTCTTTTTAAAAGATAAATTACATTGTTAATTTTTATACTTTGACTTTTGTGTTATTTTGATCCTTATAATTTCTTTGATTTTGATTCTGAATTTGTAATTTTACCTCAATTTGATCATATTGATTATGTTTGTTAGCCTCTTTTTTATTATTATTTTTTTAAAAATGAGAAATGCACATATGAACAACATGTGTCATTTTTTTTGGAGAAAAATTATAAACTTAATTAACTTAGTGATTTAACTTTGACTAAATTAATATAAAATCTAAAATTAAAAGTCAAATCAACCCAATTAAAAATGAAATGACCAAAATAACGTACAATGAAAAATACGAGAACTATTGATATAAATTTTTTTTTAGAAATGTTGGTACCTATGGTTTAGAATGTATAAATCATTTTTATTTTGAGTGTCAACCACACAAATAAAGTTTAAACTTGAATAATATAGTTCAATGTTTTTTAATTTATTTTTTAAAATACGCAATATTTTTATTTATTTATAGATCATAACGCCATCGTAATTGATCTTTCCCAGCTTGATACATCATGAACTGACGTAATTTCGCAACATTATAAATTTATATATATTCTTATTTCAATGTGAAAAAAGTTTAGAAATGTGGAAACTATGCAAAGACAATGGAGGTAGGGGTGTAATATGGGCGGACTCAACTCAAGCAATTCCAAAACAACCTGAATTGTTTTAGGCTTTAGATATGATATTTTCAAATTCGGTACAAACTTAGGCAAAAATTTAGAAGCTCAAATTAAATTTGGGCGAACTTAGGTAAAAACATCAAACAACCCGAGCAACCCGAATAACCCGAAACCGGAATTATACATATATAGATATATAAAAATATTAAATATACATATAAATTATTAGTCATTACATGATATTAAAGTAATTTAAATTATTAAATCATATTAAATATATATTATATATACAAATTACATAAAATTTTACTTTTTTTTTAAAATTTTTATTCACTCATAAATTGTAATGATTACTACAGCAGTATTTCTCTTACATTATATAAATTATTTATTTTGATGGCATTAATGATTTTCTATATATATATATTCAAATTTTAATAATTTAATAATGTAGCTGCAAAAAAAAAATTTGAAATTCATTTACAATTCGAGCGACTCGGGTTTAACTAGGGTCGGACTTGGACATGCAACCTCGAGTGTCATGACCCAAAACCACCCCTAAGGGTTTAGCATTGTAACCGACTAGTAATCCATGATTACCAAAGGCCTGCTTAACAGGAATGACAATAATACAGTATAAAGGGGCTGGCGGAAGCCAATCAATAAGATAATGTCCAATGAACTGTGGGGGCTTGAATGGAAATAAACTTTCATGCACACAGCCGTATTCACGACCACTTATATCAAAAATACATATGTAAGACATTATGCAAGTTAGGGATGTGATCCCATCATCAAAAGTTGTATAACCAGGAGGCTTAAACATTCTTTACATTAGCAAAGACAAAACTGCGAATTTGAGTCACCGAAAAAGCCTTGACTCGTGCAAGTTCAGAACCTCGTCATGAGGTACAATGGCTGGCTTGACAAACTATGAGCTCGGGTCGACACCTCTAGCTTTGATCCGGTGCCTGGCCACCTAAATATATATACAATAAACTGTGAGCTAAAATTCAATGAATAACGAATGTGTAAAGGGGTTAAGAATGAATGTCCTTTCAGTAATTAAAACAGTCAATTGCATCTGTAGATCAATTATTCAATCAATGTCTCATATTTCATGTCATATCATTCATTTAGAAATCATAGCAGTCATACGTGGTACATCTAATAGCAGAACAGTACAGTAGGTCTTGATAGGCCAAACAGTCAGTTGATGGCCATTAATATAGTAACAGTAGTTCCAGGGATAGGAACTAACAGAGATCTCTGTAACAGTAGCAGTAACAGTAGCAATAGCAGTAACAGTAGCAATAACTGTAACAGTAGCAGTAGCAGTAGCAGTAACAGTAACAGGCAGTAGCAGTAACAGTAACAGTAACAGTAACAGTAACAGTCAGTTGCTATGAATGCCAGGAGTACAGTTCATAAAATAGGACAAACATTCATTCAGTAAACAATGTCGTTTCAGAAAACAGTACAGTCAATCGTTCAGAAAATAATTATAATTGAACATAACTTTACAACATTGTTACTCACAGATAACAGGGCTGTAAGTAGGCTATTCAGCTTCCTTGAGATGCGTAACCTACACAGTTACAGAATGAACGTATACTAAATTACACACCCAAAATTGATAACTTAGTCTTTTCTGTAAGAATATCCATAAAGTGGCCCATATGCCACATGTTTGTTTTATTTCTTTATTTATTTATATTATATATATTTAATTGGTTTAATGGCTAATGAGTAACTAATGTCTGTTCACTATCCCATATGGTGGTTTCATGGGACTTACAACTTCCCTGATGGTGGGAAGTTATAAGGAGTTTCATTTGGATATAGGTCCAAGCCTATCTATATATATGCCTGTAATAGCCATCAAACATAAACGTTGTTTTGTGAATAGAATAGGCTTGAAACTCTGTTCCTTCCACTTTTCCCATATGGTTCTGTAAAAGTATTCAGTAAGTGGGTTTTGTTTATACATTCAAGATTTGATCATTCAAGGATAAAGATTCAAAGGCTTGAATATCATGGCAGGAGGTATTCTTCTTTCAGAATTAAAATTATTTTAATTCTCATAATTCAAACATATGGCATATAGGCCACTTTATGGATATTCTTGTATTCTCCCACTTGGCATATATAACACACGTTGTTGATTATCGGGTAACTAACAAACTGATAATGGCTATGAAATAAAAATACTCAAACCTTAGAGTTATAATACACGAATCATGGCGGTTATACTCTATCAATAGAGTATTTCCTTCTATGTATTACATTGTATCACACTCTCAACTTTATGCGGTGTCATGCTTTAGGAATTACTTCTAATAAGTTATTCTGGGTCCAATGATCGCTATGGATCAATAGTCCCAATGGACTGCATAGCATCATAAATACTTTAGGTGCACAAAATGATGTTTTTCACTAATAATAATCAAAATGTCATGACAAAACAAAATAAAACAACAACTAGAAAAATTATTGAGCTAACCAATCAGTCCCATTCCCTCAACGTGTTTTGAAAACACCTTTACGGAAAGACCTTTGGTTATGGGATCTGCAACCATCATATCGGTACCAATATGCTCAATGCTGACTTCTTGCTTCTTAACACGGTCTCAAATAGCAATATACTTTATGTCAATATGCTTGCTACGGCTACCACTTTTGTTGTTGTTAGAGAAGAAAACCGCAGCCGAATTATCACAATAAACCTTTAATGGCCTAGAAATTGAATCCACAATTCGAAGCCCTGTGATAAAATTCCTTAACCAAATAGCCTGTGAGGTTGCTTTAAAGCATGCTATAAACTCTGCTTCCATTGTTGACGATGCAATTATCGTCTCTTTGGTGCTCTTCCATGAAACAGCACCGCCGGCTAGCAGATAGACATATCCTAAAGTGGATTTTCTAGAATTTTGACAACTCGCAAAATCTGAGTCTGAATATCCAACCACCTCAAGACAGTCAACATGCTTGTAAGTAAGCATATAGTCCTTAGTTCCCTTTAAGTACCTCATGATTTTCTTTGCAGCCTCCCAATGTTCTATTCTCTGATTACTTTGGTTATTTCCAAGCATCCCAACTGCAAATGCAATGTCAGGTCATGTACAAACACCAGAGCATGCATTAAACTACTTACGGCAGACGCATAGGGAATGCTAACCAATTGTTCCTTTTCCAAACCATTTTTCAAACATTGATTTAAACCAAATTTGTCACCCTTTAAAATGGGCGCTGCATTAAGAGTGCAATCACTCATCTTGAGTTTCTCCAAAACTCTTTCAATGTAGGCTTTATGAGACAATCCTAATGTCCTTTTGGACCGATCTCTGTGAATCTCTATGCCAATGACATAAAAAGCTTCACCTATATCCTTCATGTCAAAATTTTGGGAAAGAAATTGTTTAGTATCATGCAACAATCCCAAATCATTAGATGTAAGTAAAATGTCATTCACATATAGAACTAGAAAAATGTATTTGCTCCCACTAACCTTAAGGTATATACAATTGTCCACAACATTCTTTGTAAAACCATATGAAGTAATAACATTGTGGAACTTTAAATACCACTGTCGAGAAGCTCGTTTTAGTCCATATATGGATTTCTTGAGCTTGCAAACTAAGTGACTGTCTTTATCAAAACAAAAACCTTCAGGTTGGTTCATGTATACTTCTTCCTCAAGATCCCTATTTAAAAATGCCGTTTTCACATCCATTTGATGTAGCTCTAAATCAAAATGAGCTACTAATGCCATGATAATTCGAAATGAATCCTTTTTAGAAACCGGAGAAAATGTATTATGATAATCGATGCTTTCTCTTTGAGTGAAACATTTAGCTACGAGTCTGGCTTTATATCATTCGACATTGCCATTTGAGTCTTTCTTGGTCTTATAGACCCATTTACAGCCAACCGCTTTAACTCCTTTAGGGAACTCGACAATTTCCCAAACTTGATTCTTAGCCATAGATTCCAACTCTTCCTTCATGGCATCATACCATAATTTAGAATCATCCCTATTCATGGCATTGGAAAATGAAATAGGATCATCTTTAGGTCCGATGTTAAAATCAGACTCCATTAAGTATACAAAATAATCACCAAAAATTGCTGACTTTCTAGCTTGTGAGGATCTCCTTAATTCTATAGTCTCAATTGGGACTTGAGCTACAGGCTCTATGTTGACTTGTTCCTCTTGTGGTGGAAGTTCTTGAATTTGTTGATTTTCAAGAATATCGGGTTGATTATCCTAAAAGACAACCAATTCACATATATTCACAGGTGTTGTATCTGGATCCCGTGATTCCTTCCACTCTATCTTTCGAGGGTAACTCCCACTAGGGTCAACTTCCTCAATAAACTTAGCATTTCCGGTTTCAACAATTCTAAGTGAATTTGAAGGACAATAAAATCTGTAACTCTTGGAGTTTTCCACATAGCCTATGAAAAAACCATTAACTGTTCTGGGGTCCAATTTCTTTAAATGTAGGTTATACACCCTCACTTTAACTGGACAACCCCAAGCGTGTAAGTGTCTTAAACTTGGCTTCTATCATTTCTATAACTCAAACGGTGTTTTGGGAACAACCTTAGATGGAACCCTGTTTAAGATATACACAGTGGTTTTCAAAGCTTCACTCCATAAATTTATAGACACATTAGAATAACTAAGCATGCTCCTTACCATGTCTATAAGTGTTCAGTTCCTTCTTTCAACAACACCATTTTGTTGCGGTGTGCCAGGCATTGAATATTGTGCAATAATGTATTTGTCCTTAAGGAACTTAGCAAATGGACCTGGTAATTGTCCTAATTCTGTGTACCTCCCATAATATTCTCCACCCCTGTCTGATATCACAATTTTAATTTTCTTTTCTGTTTGTTTCTCTACCTTTACTTTATAAATTTTAAAGGCATCAAGTGCCTCGGCCTTATCAAACAAGAGGTAGAGATATATGTATTGTATGAAGTCATCAATAAATGAGATAAAATATCTCTGACCATTCAGACAAGGTGGAGTAAATGGTCCACAAATATCAGTGTGTATGATTCCAAGAATTTCCTCACTCCTTTTGGCACCTTTATTGGTCTTGTTGGTCTGCTTTCCCTTTATGCAGTCCACACAAGTACCGAAGTTGGTAAAATCAAGAGTTGGAAGGACTTCATCATTAACCAACCTCTTTATTCTCTCAATGGACATATTTCCCAATCTCCTATGCCAAAGAATAGAGGAGGACTCATCAACAATATTACGCTTAATGCCAATATCACCATGCAAGGTTAAAAGATTTTGTTCAAAAACAGGATCCAAATTTAATTTGTACAAGCCATTAATTAAAGTACCAAATCCTACAAAAACAGAGTCTTTAAACAAACTAAAATTGGCACCAACAAACTGAAATTCAAATCCAAACGGTACTAGTCTAGAAACGGAAATTAAGTTTTTTGAAAAAGATGGAATGTAAAATGCGTTTTCAAGATCCAAAACAAAGCCATTTTTTAAAAACAAGTCTGAAAGTTCCAACAGCTTCGACGTGCGAACGCATCCCATTGCCTGAATAGATGCCTTGTTCACTTTCCGTCGGTTTCCTTAGGCCGAGGAAGCCTTGCATGGTATTAGCAATGTGAATTGTAGAACTCGAATCAATCCACCAATCATATTGATGAGTATTAACAAAATTAGATTCATAACACACAAGAGATATGAGATTACCTTTCTTCTCAATCTTTGAGGACTTAAGACGAGCTGCAATGTCCCTCATTTCCATAATGTGCTCACGCACACTCCTAGAATTGTTATGCTTCATTCCTGATAGTTTGTTCATTAGGGTGCTTGCCAATGCTTTGTCAAAACTAACAAATTGCTCTTCAATAGCCCTCATGTAGTTCTTGACCTTATTAGATGGTGGGATTGAGCCCCTAATGCTCTGACTGATATGTGACTTTATGAGCATTAGGCTTAAGCGATTAGATCGCTCCCACTTATCATAAGCACTCTTTTCTGCAGTGGAACTCTCGTCCGTGGGTTCAGGAGGTTCATCCACATGGAGTGGCAGATCGAGGTCCATGCACCTTAATGTTAGAAGGATTTTGTCCTTCCAGAACGAAAAATTATCACCGTTCAAGAATAAAATACGAGAAGACTCATTAGATAGTACAGAGGTAGAAATCATTGCAATTACCAAGAACATTATTAATGCTTTAAAACAATAGCTATAGTCTGAATCAACCAATGTCAAATTCAGTAACAAATCTAAACCTTCCTGTGGGTAGAGGTCACTAAACTGTATTAGATTTGCTATTACTTTATAATAGGACTAATGGGTTCCGAAATATTTAAAGAAAAGAAAACTCATACCTGTGGGTTTAGAGTGTTCAATCCCTTTAATACCCAATCCATTATCTTATTCCAATTAAATTTCATAGATAATTACTTTCCTGTAGGACCAAGAAATTATTTATAAAACAAAATTGCAATGTAAAAATGCCAAATTAATTTTTTAACTTTATGTGATCAAAATACTGAGGACTACATCTTTATGTCTTAAGATGCTGTGGCTACTCTTAAAACAGAATAAATTTTTTTAAATATGGCATAATTTATTAATGAGAGCAAATCCTTATAGTCACAACAAATACATAATCTTTCAATGTACATAATGTATAATACATACAATCAGAGTAATATCACATGAAAAATCTCAAGACCAAACAAATGTAATTCAACCTTATACTAGATTTTGCTTAAAAATTGGACCAAAATAAATTCCATAAGCCCAACACATAGTGTATACATGCTCTTATTTCACATGAATTTTCAATGCATAAATAATTACCTTAATGTATGTAATATAATATTACATTATTTTAGATAATATGCCAATGAATCTCAAAAATTATAAAAATTATAAAAGAACATGTTATAATTCACTGTATGAAATTCAATTATATTCGCTCATTACTTTCACATGCAACTACAATAAAATGTCTTTCATAACATGTCATTCCTACTATAATATTTAACAATAAATTAAACTGGCGTAGGTTTCAAAGGTTAAGGCTATATATTGATCTACTCATAACCATATATACAGGACTAATTGTCTAATGCATATAAAGTTATCAGAATGCATAGTGTTTGATCAATAGTAAAACCATAATCACAAAAGTCCAAAAATAAAGAAAACAATTATAAATCAATGTGATCTCCACAAGTAAAACCCAATATAAGTTAATCATCTGCTACTTTCCACATTTATTATACATATAAATTCACTAAATCAATGAAAAGAAAAATAGATTTTTAAAAAATAAAATTTAGATTTTAATAAAGCTGATCCCATTGGAAATCTATTATTAGGGATGATGAATAAAAACCAGAAACAATTTGGTGATTCAATCCTTCATTCCTCCCTTTCTCTTTTAATTACGCAGCAAGATATGCTTTATACCCATATAGATATTAACCAATCTAAATGCCCCAAACCATTACACACTTGCAGAATCAATTTCGAGCAGTAGAATTAAAATAAACAAGTTCCATGAATTCTCAAAACTGAGAATAAATGAAAACAAAATAAAATATGATCTAACAAGATTTGGCCTCCATAAATTACAGTAATGCTGAACAACAAATAGAAGGAGGCTCTGATACCAATTGTGAGAATTAAAATAATTTTAATTCAGAAAGAAGAATACCTCCTACCATGATGTTCAAGCCTTTGAATCTTTATCCTTGAATGATCAAATCTTGAATGTATAAACAAAACCCACTCACTGAACACTTTTATAGAACCATATGAGAAAAGTGGAAGGAATAGAGTTTCAAGCCTATTCTATTCACAAAACAACGTCTGTGTTTGATGGCTATCACAAGCATATATATAGATAGGCTTGGACCCATATCCAAATGTAACTCCTTATAACTTCCCACCATCAAGGAAGTTGTAAAGTCCCATGAAACCACCATATGGGATAGTGAACAGACATTAGTTACCTATTAAAAATTAAACCAATTAAATATATATAATAAATATATATATAATATAAATAAATTAAAGAAAAAAAACAAACATATGGCATATGGGCCAGTTTATGGATATTCTTACAGTTTCTACTTGTTTTGGTGTGGTTCTACTTCATTATCCTTGTTATGATGTCTTAATTATGGCCTAGGAATGCCTAGGATGGAATGAGGATGCAAAAATATACTTAAAAATGTTTTTCAAGACTTGCTGAAAACAGGGGTCTCGCTCGAGCGTAGTTTTTTTTTGCTCGAGCGGACATACCAAATGTGATTGGTCGCTCGAGTGCACACTTATTCGTTCGAGTGGTCTGCAAAATGTGACAAAATTTCTAGTTGCGTGCAATTTCCGCTCGACGGTCGCTCGAGCATGAGACACAGGTCCTCGCTCGAGCGCAAGTCTTATCGCTTGAGTGTGCTTCCAAACACGCAAACTTCTAAGAGCATGCAATTTATGCTTGAGCCAACCTTTCGTCGCTCAAGCGAAAATGTGAAAATAAAGGTGGTCGCTCGAGCGTGAAAGCAAAATTCTGGGTTTTCCAGATTTGCTCCCAAAGTTCAAAACATGAATTCAACACTCCAAAACTCATCATTTTAGGCCAAAATTCTGGAAAACACTTAGAAACTCATACCACATCATGATTTAAAGATCATTTTATAAAATTAAAGCCCAAAACCATGCCAATTGTACACAAATTCAACTTAAATTTTATGGATGTTTCAAGAATATAACATGCATGAATTCTATTGAACTCCACCACTTCAAAACATGATCAAACTTGGCAAATTGATAGAAAACATGATGATTTCCTACAATTAAACTCAATCTATGACATGCATGAGAGAATTCTTAGCAAACATGCTCCAAATGTAATGAAATGAACCTGCATGCATGGATTAATCTTCCTTCCTACTTCTTAAGCTTAATTCTTACATCTCATAGCTCAATTCACTTGAATTCATAGATGAATCAACTTAATTTCAAGACTAGAGACTTGACTTCTTATCTTAGATGTTCAATTGGGTCCTAGATGCCAAATTCTTGAGCTAGATGATCAATCTCCAAGGCCCCTTCTTCTATTCTAGTAATTTCTTTCAATTGAGTTCAATTCTCATGCCTAAGACTAAATCTCCCTACTCTCTCCCTTTCTCACGTTAGGAAATGAGGGTGTAAAGCCAAGTAAAGGAGTCAAAGTAGCCTTATATAGGTTTAATTAGAGTGACTTAATTAAATTGACTTATGTTAATTACACTGGCATTAATTATTCTAATTTTATTTGTTCCGAATCGAATTTTAATCAAATCTACCATAAAATTCTATAAGTCCTAATTGACATACAAATCGAGTCAATTTCTGAATCGAATGCTGATAAGGCCTTCAATTCACAAATCGAAACTAAAACATGAACAGGTCTTTCTACATCAAACAGATAAAATGCATTTAAAGCAACACACTCATGTAATTAATTTAGGATTTCGCCTTAATCATTTACTTAACATGCTTAATCAGGAATTAGCATTAATCATGGGTCGGGGTTGTCACAGTCTCTCCCCCTTAAAAGAGTTTGGTCCTCTAAACTCGAATTACCTTCATTTTGGAAGAGCACAGGATTCAAAGGGAATAACTCAGGATATCTTTTCATCATGTCTTCTTCCCTTTCCCAAGTTGCGTAAACGCCACCATGATTTTGCCAATCCACTTTCACTAACGGGATTTCTTCATTTCTCAACTTCTTGATTGGTTAGTTTACAATCTAAATAGGCCGTTCTTCATAAGTGTAGTCGTTACTCAATACCACATAGGTAGGCTCAATAACATGAAAAGGATCCCGAAGATAGTCCTGTAACATCGAAACATGAAAGACATTATACATATGTTCCATCTCGGGAGGGAATGCTACTTGATATGCCACTGGATTACTCTTTTCAATGATTTTATATGGTCCAGCATACCTCAGTGCTAGCTTGCCTTAGTTCCAAATGAGTCTGTCCCTTCATTGGTGTCACTTTAATAAAGACATGATCACCCACTTCATATTCCCTATCTCGTCTTCGTACATCTGCATAGCTTTTTTATCGATTTTGTACAGTTTTCAATCTTTGTTGAATTGATTTCACCTTTTCTATTGTTTTATGCACAATCTAAGGCCCAAGTAAAGGCCCGTCTCAAACTTTTGCCCAACAAATAGGTGACCGACATTTTCTACCATATAATGCCTCGAAAGGCGCCATACCAATGCTCGAATGAAACTATTATTGTAGGCAAATTCAGCAAGAGGCAAGTGAGTTTCCCAATTCCCTTGAAAATCAAGCACACACATACATAACATATCTCCCAGCATTTGAATTGTTCTTTCTGACTGGCCATCGGTTTGAGGATGATATGCACTACTCAATCTCAATTCGGTACCCAATGCCATTTGCAGACTCTGCCAAAATCTTGATGTGAACTTCGAGTCCCTATTAGAAACAATGGACACAGGCACTCCTTGCAGTTTAACAATCTCATTGATGTAAATTGTAGCCAATTTATCCGCATTATAGATTGTTTTCACAGGTAAAAAGTGTGCAGATTTCGTCAAACGATCAACAATAACCCAAATTGAGTCCATACCTCTATTGGAACGAGGTAGTCCAACAATGAAATCCATGGTAATATGGTTTCATTTCCACTCCAGTATTAGCAGAGGTTGAAGCAACCCCGCGGGTCGTTGATGTTCAGCTTTGACTTGTTAGCATTGTAAGCATTTTGACACAAACTCAGTAATTTCTTTCTTCATTCCTGGCCACCAGAAGTTAAGCTTTAAGTCTTGGTACATTTTTGCATTCCCTGGATGAATTGAAAGTTTTGAACTGTGGGCTTCTTGCAAAACTCGCTTTTCACGTCAACATCATTTGGTACACACAATTTACCTTGAAATTTCAACACACCATGTTCAACAACAAATCCCGGCCTCGGTTTGGATTCCCGTTCATCAATAATCTTCTTCAAAAAGTCATCTTGTTGTTGTTTCTTCTTAATCTCCTCAATAAGTGCCGGTTGAGTAGAAATAACAACCAAGGTTCCGCCTTATTCTCGCAGAACAATTTCAACCTCCAATTTCTCAAGGTCGTGCAACAATTCTTTTTGCCCAGTAAGTAAGCATACCAAATTCCCAATTGATTTCCTACTGAGTGTATCAGCAACAATGTTAGCTCTCCTTAGATGATACAAGATTTGTAAATCATAATCTTTTATTAATTCTGGCCATCTCCGCGGTCTCATGTTCAACTCATTCTGTGTAAAGAAATATTTTAAACTCTTGTGATCTATGTACACCTCACATGTTGCCTCATACAAGTAGTAGCGCCAAAATTTTCAATGCAAATACTACTGCAGCAAGCTCCAAATCATGAGTTGGATAATTCTTTTCATGTGGCCTCAGTTGTCGGGAAGCATATGCAATGACTTTACCATTCTGCATCAATACACACCCCAAATCTTTATAAGAACCATCACTAAAAATAGTATATCCATCTGTACCTGAAGGTAAGGTGAGAACCGGTGCAGTCACAAATGGAGTCTTCAATTCTTGAAAGGCTAATTCTCTTTGATCGGTCCAGTCAAATGGTATTCCCTTTTGAGTCAACTGAGTTAATGGCAAAGCAATTTTGGAAAAGTCTTTCACAAATCTTCGATAGTACCCAGCCAAACCCAAGAAACTTCGGACTTCGGTAACATTAGTCGGTCTAGGCCAATTCACCATCGCTTCAATTTTTTGTGGGTCAACTGATATGTCATCTTTACTAATCACGTGGCCCAAAAATATAACACTATCAAGCCAAAGTTCACACTTTGTCAGTCTTGCATACAATTTCTTCTTTCTCAAGGTTTGCAAAGCAATCCTCAAATGATGTTCGTGTTCCTTTTTACTTTTGGAATAAATCAAGATATCATCTATAAAAACAACCACAAATTCATCAAGGAATGGTTTGAAAATTCTGTTCATAAGATCCATAAATGCAGCAGGCGCATTAGTAACTCTGAAAGGCATAATAAGAAATTCATAATGTCCATACCTTGTTCGAAAAGCAGTCTTTTCAATGTCTTTGGCCTTGACTTTCAATTGGTGGTACCCGGATCGAAGATCAATTTGGAAAAGACTTGAGCACCTTGCAGTTGGTCAAATCAATCATCAATGCGAGGCAACGGATACTTGTTTTTCACCGTCACCTTATTTAGCTCACGGTAATCAATGCAAAGCCTCAATGAACCATCCTTTTTTTTCACAAATAAAACTAGAGCGCCCTACGATGACGTGCTAGGTCTGATGAACCTCTTGTCTAACAACTCTGGCAACTGGATTTTCAACTCTTTCAATTCAGTAGGTGCCATTCTATACAGAGCTTTGGAAATTGGCTATGTACCCGGTATCACCTCAATAGTGAATTCAATCTCCTTATCAATCAAATCCCCTGGCAAATCATCTGGAAAAAAGTCTAGAAATTCTTTGACTATAAGAATACTATCCACATTAACTTTAATATCAGTAGGTACAGTCAGTATACAACATAAATATCCTTTACACCCATTTTTAATCAATTTGGATGCTTTTATAGATGAAATCAAGTATGGGGAAGGTATAACACCAGCTCCATTAAAGCTAAATTTAGGCAATCCCGGTGGACGAAAAATAACTTGCTTTGTTACACAGTCAATAGAGGCATGATATTTTGTTAACCAATCCATTCCCAAAATTACATCAAATTGATTGAGGTTCAGAGGTAGCAAATCAACATATAAAAGTACTTCCCCAATAACAATCTCACACACAAGATACACATAAGCACAAGTCATAGATCCCCCAGCAGGTGAAGATACAGCTAATAAATAGTTCATGGATTCCAGTGGTCTATTTAATTTTCGTGAAAAAGCATGCAAGACAAACGAATGTGTAGACCCCGAATCAATCAGAATATAAGCATTTTGAGCACAAATTGAAAGTATACCTGACACAACTGCCTCGGTATTCTGCACGTCTCCTGGTACAAGTGCAAACACCCGGCCTTGCCTCAAAGGTTCCTTTCCGGTAGCTTTGGGATTGGGTTTTGGTATAACAATTGATGTTGCAGCACTTGCTATGGGTTTACTAGTGTCTTGAGATGTGAGAAGACAATCTTTGACCATGTGGCCCACCTTGCCACACCTATAACATGCCCCAGAAATTTTGTAACAAACCCCTTTTATGTCTTTTGCCACATTCTGGACAAGGTGATATGGAATTATTTCCTTGACTGGAGCTACTTGTTGACTCTGTATTTTGCTTTTTATATAATGAGTTGTTCCAGCCCTTTTTGAAACTGAAACTTTGTCTCTTGCCCCGCCATTCAGTCACCGGTGCCTTAGACTGTTTCAATGCTGCAACATTTGCCTCAGTTATGATCACTCGGTCAAGGGACATCTACATACTTGAGTAATTTCAAGACATTAATTTGATCGAGTATTTCCACATCAAGCCCACCTTTAAACTTTCTAGCCTTTTTATAGTCGGTATCCACCATGTGTGGTGCGTATCGAGCAAGCTCGGTGAACTTAGATTCATATTCAATTACTGACATAGTGCCCTGCTTCAGTTGTTCAAATTCAGTCACTTTGCGATCCCGGACACACTGAGGGAAATACTTCTCATAAAAAGCTTCTTTAAACTGAGCCCAAGTCATAGCATTGTTTGTATTACGAATAAGCATCCACCATCGTCTAGCCTCTTCTTGTAAAGTAAAAGTAGCCAATAACACTTTATGTGCCTCTGCACATGGGAATACTTCAAACAGTTTTTCAATTTCTAGGACCCATGCTTCGGCCTTCAGTGGCTTAAGACCTCCCTGGAATGTTGGTGGCTTCATTTTGTTAAGATTTGTGTCAAAGCAGTCACATCGTCATTGGCATTTGGTTCTGGCTGCACTGGAGGGGGTGCCTCAGTCAATAATTCAACCATTCTTTCCAATCTTGTAACTCTCGCTTCAGATGATTCAGGTTCATCTGTATTCCTTGCATTCTCCATTGCACTATATACAACACAGTAGTAATAAACATAGGAAAAATAGCTTACTTACGCACATTAGCGCACACACACACACATATATATGTATATATCATGACCACCCACACTTTCTTATGCTCATGTAATGCCCTAATTACTTGCCTAGGACATCATATAGCTCATTTGGACACGTGTGTGCGGTATAACTCGTGCTCTGATACCACTCTGTCACGACCCAAACCCACCCCTAAGGGTTTAGCATCGTAACCGGCCAGTAATCCGTGATTACCAAGGGCCTGCTTAATAGTAATGACAATAATATAGTATAAAGGGGCTGGCGAAAGCCAATCAATAATAAGATGATGTCCAATGAGCTGTGAGGACCTGAATGAAAATAAACTTTCATGCACACAGCCGTATTCACAACCACTTATACCAAAAATACTTATGTAAGACATTATACAAGTTAGAGACATGATCCCATCATCAAAAGCTGTATAACCAAGAGTCTTAAACATTCTTTACATTAGCAAAGACAAAAGGGCGAAATGGAGTCACCCAAAAAGCCTTGACTCGTGCAAGTTCGGAACCTCGTCATGAGGTACAACGGCTGGCTTGACAAAACGTGAGCTCGAGTCGACACCTCTAGCTTTGATCCGGTGCCTGGCCACCTATATATATATACAATAAACTGTGAGCTAAAGCCCAGTGAATAACGAATGTGTAAAAAGGTTAAGAATGAATGTCTTTTCAGTAATTAAAACAATCAATTGCATCCGTAGACCAGTTATTCAATCAATGTCTCATATTTCATGTCATATCATTCATTTAGAAATCATAGCAGTTATACGTAGTACATCCAATAGCAGAACAATACAGTAGGTTTTGATAGACCAAACAGTCAATTGATGGCCATTAATACAGTAACAGTAGTTCCAAGGATAGGAACTGACAGAGATCTCTGCAACAGTAGCAGTAACAGTAAAGTAATGGTCAGTTGCTATGGATGCCACGAGTACAGTTCATAAAATAGGACAAACATTCATTCGGTAAACAATGTCGTTTCAGAAAATAGTACAGTTAATCGTTCAGAAAATAATTATAATTGAACATAGCTTTACAACATTGTTACTCACAGATAACAGGGCTGTAAGCAGGCTATTCAGCTTCCTTCAGATGCGTAACCTACACAGTTACAGAACGAACGTATATTAAATAACACACCCAAAATTGATAACTTAGTCTTTTCTACTTGTTTTGGTGTGGTTCTACTTCATTATCCTTGTTATGATGTCTTAATCATGGCCTAGGAATGCCTAGGATAGAATGAGGATGCAAAAATGTACTTAAAAATGTTTTTCAAGACTTGCTGAAAACAGGGGTCTCGCTCGAGCGTAGCTTTTTTTGGCTCGAGAAGACATACCGAATCTGATTGGTCGCTCGAGCGCACACTCCTTCGCTCGAGCAATCTGCAAAATGTGAAAAAGTTCTGGTTGCATGCAATTTCCGCTCAATGGTCGCTCGAGCATGAGACACAAGTCCTCGCTCGAGCGTAAGTCTTGTCGCTCGAGCGTGCTTCCAAACACGTAAACTTCTAAGAGCATGCAATTTACACTCGAGCCAACCTTTCGTCGCTCAAGCGAAAGTGTGAAAATAAAAGTGGTCGCTCGAGCGTAGAATCCTTCGCTCGAGTGTGGAAGTAAAATTATGGGTTTTCCAGATTTGCTCCCAAAGTTCAAAACATGAATTCAACACTCCAAAACTCATCATTTTGGGCCAAAATTCTGGAAAACACTTAGAAACTCATACCACATCATGATTTAAAGATCATTTAATAAAATCAAAGCCCAAAAGCATGCCAATTATACACAAATTCAACTTAAACTTTATGGATGTTTCAAGAATATAACATGCATGAATTATCTTGAACTCCACCACTTCAAAACATGATCAAACTTGGCAAATTGATAGAAAACATGATGATTTCCTATAATTAAGCTCAATCTATGACATGCATGAGAGAATTCTTAGCAAACATGCTCCAAATGTAATGAAATGAACATGCATGCATGGATTAATCTTCCTTCCTACTTCTTAAGCTTAATTCTTACATCTCGTAGCTTAATTCACTTGAATTCATAGATGAATCAACTTAATTTCAAGACTAGAGACTTAATTTCTTACCTTAGATGTTCAATTGGGTCCTAGATGCCAAATTCTTGAGCAAGATGATCAATCTCCAAGGTCCCTTCTTCTATTCTAGCAATTCCTTTCAATTGAGTTCAATTCTCATGCCTAAGACTAAATCTCCCTACTCTCTCCGTTTCTCACGTTTTTGAGCATCAAAGAGTAGGAAATGAGAGTGTAAAGCCAAGTAAAGGAGTCAAAGTAGCCTTATATAGGTTTAATTAGAGTGACTTAATTAAATTGACTTATGTTAATCACATTGGCACTAATTATTCTAATTTTATTCGTTCCAAATCGAATTTTAATCAAATCTACCATGAAATTCTATAAATCCTAATTGACATACAAATCAGGTCAATTTCTGAATCGGATGCCGATAAGGCCTTCAATTCACAAATCAAAACTAAAACATGAACAGGGCTTTCTACATCAAACAGATAAAATGCATTTAAAGCAACACACTCATGTAATTAATTTAGGATTTTACCTTAATCATTTACTTAACATGCTTAATCAGGAATTAACATTAATCATGGGTCGGGGTTGTCACATCGAGTTACAATTCGGGCTTAGGCGAGCCTGAGTAGATCTCAGCATAATTTGAGTTGGACTTGGACAACCTTCCAACTTGATCGAACCCGCCTGAGTTGCACCCTAATGGCATGCCATGCTGCTGGCTAAGGTCGTGGCATGGCATGTAGGCCAAGGTTATGGCATGCCATGCTGCTGGCCAAGGCCGTGGCATGGTATGTGGGCTAAGGCTGTGGCCTGGCATGCTGGCCAAGGCTTTGGTATGCCATGCTGCTAGCCAAGGTCGTGGCATGCTGGCCAAGGCTGTGGTATGCCAGGTTGGCTAGGTCGCGAGCATGCCATGCTGCATAGGCCGCGCAGTGGCTAGGCTGGCATGCTGCCCAGGCCGTGGGCATGCCATGCTGCCTAGGCTACGGGCACGCCTTGCTACCAAGTCGGCCAGGCCACGAGCATGCCATGCTGCAACGTCAAGGGCGCGGACCTGGATGCATGCACGCCAAGCTGGTATGCTAACCAGGCCGCGACCAATGCTGTGCACAAGCCATACAGTGCTACTGGCCAAGGCCGCCGTGCCGCCACCACCACCATGGGCCGCCACTTAACACATCCCATGCTTGGCTATGAAGTTTTAATGCCACAAGACAAGTAATGGCATATGCCAAGCGCGCGCCCTAGCATAGGCTTGTCCTGCGACTTGGCCAGGTATAATAAGACTTCAATGTAATGGATCATACTGTGAATCAATGCGGGCCTGCCCTGCCTTTTTTTTAATTATTTATTGTTATTTTTTTACAGGATATAAATTAGTGGTCTTTTCACAAAATATTTACAAATTATAAAAAAAAATTATAATTTTAATCATTAAAATTGATAAAATTTATCACTGATTTAAAATATTTAAAAAAACAATGCATTGAAATACAATTTTCTCTAATTTTTTTTTTTTACATTATTCCACAATTGTAACTTCACTAGTTCATCATAATAGTTGTTAAATAAATATATATGTATGATTATGAGAATAGGCTATATGATTCAATCATGTGATTATGTTTATCGAATCAAAATATATTTTTCATAAATAAATTTATATACATAGATTTAGAAGATAAACTATTCTTATAATCAAAATGAATCATGTGACGAGCACATGTGATTAGACTGGACCATCCACTCTATTTGCATTATATATAAAAAAAAGTTAACGTTATTAAAAAAAATAGTAATTTCATTTATAAATTACAAATTATAATAAAAAAATATAATACGCGTGCATATGTATACCGATAAAAGGTGTGTACCAAGTAATTATCTTATCTTTTAAGAATTTTACGTTGATAATTGTGCTATTTGGTGCAGGTTATTGTAAGCTAAAAGCTGATAATCAGAAAGCAGAAACTAAAAGTACCCCTTCCCCAACTTCTCGACTTATTTAAGCTATTACTATCTAAAAATTATAAATAGAAGTTGCACCAAACAGTCTGATACAGATTCTCAAATTAAAATAAATTATAATCACCCCTATAATTTATACTAAATACTCCCAATATGCTCAATCAATAACAGAAGACCAAATAATTATATAAATCTAAAATAATAAAAAAACATGTAAAAAATGACAATAATAATATATTACTAGATGACCATCGGGGTGGTGGCAGGGAAAGACGTTAATTTTTCACATGAGTAAGCAAGGCTTGATTATGGGGATACAACTAGTGTCTTATTTATTTGGTGAAGTTAATTATACTGTTCTCCATCTATAATTATGTCTTTTATACTGAGGATTCATTTGGCAGGTTGGTTAAAAATTATCTTTTGACTTTTAACCTTCAACCCATTTTGAGTTATATCATCTTTTATATTTTTTACCCATAAAAAAAATTCAAAAAAAACTAAAAAATTAATTTTTAACCAATTTCTTAAAACAGTATGATTAATTGGAACATTTTACGCTTATCCTAATGGTGAATCTAATAAATCTGACTATAATATTAGAACCTAAAATTGCAATGATAGCTCTAAAAAGTATCTTTTTATTCACGTTCAAAAAAAAAAAAAAAAAAAAAAAAAAGAAGAAGAAGAAGAAGATTAGGAGTTCTAATTGTGGAGTTCTAAAGAGTTCTAATAGTGTGTAAATCCCATAATTATGTGATATTTGTGTCTTGTGTTTTTTTTTTTCATTGCCAAGCTATTAACACTCTGTTTAGAATTCTAAAATTAGAACAATATATCATATCTGAAAAAAAAAAAAAAAAAATACTACTTGATGGCACAAGGCTACATAAACTTCTTGAAAGTGTGATAATTTTTGGTACCACAGGGTTTCCGGAGTCCGGATCGCCTCTTTGATGCCTCTCATTCATTTCCTCCTTGCAACGGCTGAGATCAGCCGTGCAGATCCAACGGCTATAAAAAAATAACAAATTGAAAACAAATTGAATTTGTTTTCCTGCCCAAATCAGCAACAGCTTATATACTTTTTTACACTCACTCACTCTCACTCAGCCCTCTTCTCCTCCACTTCTTCACCCTCACTGGCGACCCACCTTCACCAGCAACCCACTCCCGATGACGGCAAGAAGCTCTTGAAATGGGACCGGCCAACGTCTCCTAACAAAGGCAAATAGACTCTCTCTCTCTCTCTCTGTTTCTTGAGTGTTTTTTATTATACAATGCTTGTGTTTTTCGAAAACAAAATCAAAAAACAGAGACACAGAGAGTTCACATTATTATATGTAAACTAATTAAGAAACTTATATGTTTTTCCCCTCCTCTGTTTCATGTTCACATTATTATATGAGTTTTCACGGGTTTTTCTTGTCAAGCTTTTTGTTTGAATGTGCTCTGGTATGTTGCTACTGCTGCTGGAAAGTGATGAATCTTGCTGTAGTTGCTGGAAAGTTGCTGAAATTGTTCATCTTACTGCCCATCTGTTGTTGAAAGTGTTGCTGCCCATCTGCCCATATGAAACTACTAACTGTTTTTTATCTTCTTCTTTTTTATGTTGCCTAAGTTCTATTTTGTGTAAACATGTATGAGGTTGGTTGGTGTGAAACCAAAATGTTGCTGACATTGTTGAAGATTGGCTGTTTTTTATTTTTGCTTCTTAGTGGCAACAGGAAGAATATTAATTCAGTTTTCTTGATTATTCCCTTTTTTTTTTTTTATCCATTGTTCTATGTTCTTTATGGTATTGTTGCTATTTTTTTTTTATGGCCTTTACAAATTAACTTCTCGAATATTTTGGTAATGGAGGCGCCTTGGAAATCTTGATTCCATTAGTGCCAATTTTGAAGTGGGGTTTAGCCAAGGATTTGCTGATTCAGTCTCTTCAAAGAGATTATAGTATTATATGCTGCTAGTTTTATGAATCTTATTGCATAACAAGAGAAATAGTTTTAACTTACTGATGAGAAGAAGGGGGTCAGTATGTAAGCCAAAATTGTAATATGTAATATCATGCAAGAAGTTTGATTTTTATTTGTTCTTAAAAAATTTCCACTGTAATGCTGGAGTAAGGAAATTGAGCAAGATAGAATATCTATTTGGTGAAAATGAAAAGAACTTGCCCATTTAATGCTGCTGAGTGACCATGAATAACTACATTCATTTAATGCTATTTCTTATCCAAAAATTCCATGAATAGAACTTACCCATTTAATTCCATAACCTGTTCATTCACAGAAGCTCAATTTATAATATATATATATTTTAAAGAAAAGTGTAGAAACTTTATAAAGAAACAAAACTTTAGTGGACTATTGCAACCACAGATTCTATTTTAATTTGAAGACTCCTACATCTTATTCGAAAGTGTGTCAGTTGGAATAAGTGGGTTTTGCTTTAGTCTAGAACAATGATTCAAACATTGTAAAAATTCTACTAAGATGTTTGAACATTGTTACGACCCAAACCCGTCCCCATGAGTTTAGCATCGCAACTGGCCAGTAATCCGGATTACCGAAGGCCTGCTTAACAGTAGTGACAGTAATACAGAGTTAAGGGGCTGACGGAAGCCAAACAGTAATAAAAAGATGTCCAATGAGTTGTGAAAATCTGAATGCAAAAAGAATTTTATGAATAAGCCACATTCATAACCAAAACATATACACATACATCACATACACAAACATCCAGGTTAGGGACCAAATCCCTTCACCATAACTGTACAGTTAAGTCTTATTCAGTCAATACAAAACGGAGGCAAAATGGGTGAATCTGAAACACCCCAAAACAGCCTTAGCTTGAACGAACTCGGAACCTTGAAGTGAGGCACAATGGTTGGCTCGACAAAACGAGAGCTTAACTTGACGCTCCTAGCTTCGGTCTGGTGCCTGGACACCTACATATAAATATAAACAGTGAGCTAAAACCCAATGAATAACAAATGCGTAAAGGAGTTAAGAATGAATGTACTTTCATTAATTAAAACAGTTGTTTGCATCAGTAAATCAGTTATTCAATTAGTAGCTCATATTTCATGCCATATCAGTCATTTAGAAATCATGACAATCATACGCGGTACGTCCAATAGCAAAACAGTACAGTAGGTTTTAATAGACCGAACAGTCAGTTGATGGCCATCAAAACAGTAAACAGTAGTAGTTCCAAACATTGGAACTGACAGAGATCTTTGTAATAGTAGCAGTAACAATAACAGTAAGTTGCTATGGATGCCACGAGTACAGTTTACAAATAGGACAAATATTCATTCAGTAAACAGTGTTATTTCATAAAGCAGTACAATCAATCGTTCAGAATAATTATAGTTGAACGTATCTTTACAACATTGTTACTCACAGAGTACTGGGCTATAGACAGGCTAGTCAGCGTCCTCGAGTGCCAACCCTACACAGTTGCCGAACGAACACACACTAAATTACACACTGGGATTAATAACTTAGCCCTTAACTTGACTTGGTGTGGTTCTATAACATTATCCTCATTAAGATGCCTTAAACTTGGCCTAGGAATGCCTAGGATGGAATGAGGATGCAAAAATGCACTTTAAAACACTTTTCAAAATTTGCTGAAAACAAGGGTCTCGCTCGAGCGTGGATTTCTACGCTCGAGCGGACATGCAGACAAAGAAGCTCCGCTCGAGTGTGACTTCCCTCACTCGAGCGGACTGTAAACTCATGAAAAAGTACTGGTTGCACATTTTTTACGCTCGATGGACGCTTGATCCACGATCGAGCGTGAGACTCAGATCCTCACTCGAGCGTAGATTACCTCGCTCGAGCGGACT
The DNA here is from genome assembly GCA_036172215.1 of Camellia granthamiana. Taxonomy (NCBI): domain Eukaryota; kingdom Viridiplantae; phylum Streptophyta; class Magnoliopsida; order Ericales; family Theaceae; genus Camellia; species Camellia granthamiana. The sequence continues at coordinate 70,843,026 of CM069914.1, forward strand.
GCAAAACACATGAACTTCTGGGCATATGCATTTCACGCTCAAGCGTGACTCTCGACGCTCGAGCAGAAGTGCATGTACTCAGAGTGTACGCTCGAGCGTGAAGTACTACGCTCGTGCGTGGATCAAAAATCTGGAATTTCCAGATTGACCCTAAAGCACAAAACTCAACCTCTAAAGCTTCAAATTCGATTTTTCTGGGCTAATTTTCCGGAAAACACTTAGAAACCCATAATACAACATGTTTCAAAGATCATTTTATAAAATCAAGCCCAAAGGTTTGCCAATTGAACACTAGTTTCAAAGAAACTTGAAGAACAATGCAAGAACATAACATGCATGAGTTCCTATGAACTCTAATGCTCCCAAAACATGATCAAATGCAAGATTGAGTTCAAAATCAAGGTGAATTCATGGACCACAACTAAAACATGAACATGCTTATAAGAATTTCATGCAAAATAACTTCAAAATACTATGATTTGAACATGCATGCATAAGTTCACTCTCAAAACCACACTTTGAGCTAATTCTAGACTCAAATCACTAATTTACCATGAACCATGCATGTCACAGCTTAAATTCATAATTAGAAAGATGAATTTCCTACCTTAGGTCTTGAATTTCAAGTGTGCTAGCTCAATTTTGCAAATTCTCTTCAATTTCTTCTAAATCTCCAAGCTAATTCTTGTTGAATCAATTTTTTTCCTATCTCCCTCTCTCTCACGGTTTTGGTCTAGAAGATAGATGAAAAGATGATGTATCAAGTGCACAAATTAAGTCCCAAACAATGTTTTAGAAAATGGCCCACTCAATGGCAAAACATGTAATTATCTAGGCTCAAATAATTTAACATTAACAATGCTAATTTAATCATTCCAAATTGAATTTTAATTAAACCTATCATAAAATTACATAAATCCTAATTAGCATATTAAACTAATCAATTTCTGATTCGGTCGCCGATAAGGCCTTCAATTTGCAATTCGAAGTCAAAACAAGAACAGATCATTCAATGACGAACAGATAGAAATGCAATTAAAGCAACACACTCATGCAATCAATTCTGGATTCCGTCTTAATTAATTACTTATCATGCTCAATTACAGTTTAACACTAATCAGAGGTGAGGGTTGTCACAAACATGGTGAGATTTATCTTGAAGAATTGCTGAGTTCTTGGTGATCTCAGTGGTTTGAATCTATTGTGACTGACAGTGAGGATTGGTTCCTTGGGTTAACTCTCATTCATATAAATTTAGGACACCTGTACTAATCTATTGCTCACATTCATTGGAGTTGACGTAGCTAGTGAAGGACAGGAAACTAAATGTGAAGATCAACAACACAAATGAGTTTGAGGATCAACTTCAAAATTGTTTATAGTATTTTTTTGAGTTTTGGTTTTCCACATATAATCTTGTTTGTTCTCTCTCTTTGTGATTGGTTGCATAATCCAGAATACCAGAGTATTAGAATACTAGAATATTTGTGAACACACAGGTTTTCAAATTTTTTTAAAAAAATTACAATTACACAAAACAATGGTGAACATGAAACAGAGCACAATCTAGAATACCAGAACAACATAGCACAATCCAAAAATTACAATACAACAACCCATGTCCCAATCCAGAATACCAGAACACAATCAAAAACACAATCAAGAAACAGAGAGAGAGAGAGAGAGAGAGAGAGAGAGAGAGCCGATGAAGGTGTATCTACTCTGTATAAGCTTGCTTGAATCAGAGCTTCTCGAGTGGGTCGCCGATGAGGGTGGAGGAGTGAATGAGAAGGGGGCTGAGTGAGAGTGAGTGAGTGTAAAAAAACTATATAAGAGCATCTCCAACCATACTCTCTAAAATGCCTCCTCAAAGTACACAGAAAACTACCTTCTTTATTTTGCCTAACTAGTTTAGCTAGTGTACACTCCAACCATACTCTTTATTTTAGCTAACCAATCAAACTAACTTAACTAATTTTTAAAAGAAAATTATTATAAACATTAATAAATAAATAAATAATTTTTTTATGACATGCTGCATATATTGACGTGGCATTTGCAAATATTTATTTATTTAAAATATATAATTAAATTGTTTATAAAAAAAATATTTTCAAACAATCATATTATGTCAATGGTCATATTTTCAAACGGTAATATTCTCTCAACGGTCATATTTTCAAACGATAATATTCTCTCAACGGTCATATTTTCAAACGATATTATTCTCTAACGGTAAAGTTCTCTAACGGACATATTCCTAACGGTTATATATTTTTGTTTATAAAAAGGATTTTGTAACAACCCCAACCCATGATTAACGCTAATTCATGATTAAGTGTGCTAAGTAAATAGTTAAGACGAAATCTTAAATTAATAACATGGGTGGGTTGCTTTAAATGCATTTTTATCAGTTTGATGTAAAAAGATATGTTCATGTTTTAGTTTCAGTTTCAGTTTGCGAATTGAGGCCTTATTGGCATCTGATTCAGGAATTGTTTTGATTTATGTGTTATTTGGAATTTTTAGAACTGTATGGTAGGTTTAATTGAAATTCGATTCGAAACGACTAAATTAGAATAATTAATGCTACTTAGCTTAGCTTAGGCCAATTAATTAAATGCCACTAAGTGGGCTTATACAAGACCACTTCTATTTCTCTCATTCATGTTTTTGACACTCTTATTTTCCTCATCTTTGAGCTCAAAGTGAGAGAGAGAGAGAGAGAGAGAGAGAGAGAGAGAGAGAGAATTGAGATCATCAAGGGAATTGTTAGAGTTTGGAAGAAATTATCTTGGAAATTCAAGGACATAGGTTGGAAGTTTAGAGTATTCACCATCTAGAGCTTGATTAAGAAGTTGAGGTAAGGATTCAATACTTAGACAATGTAATTATGATATCTAGGACATGAATTCTAAGAATTGAGAGGAGGAATGCAAGAATTGAGCCTGTGTAGTAGAAAGGAAGAACATTCTAAGCATGCATGCATATTTTCTTACATTTTATGTTAGATTGTCAAGAATTCCCTCATGCATGTCTTGAAATCACCTTAATTTTGGGAAATTATCAAGTTTCATGATGTTTTGTAGCATTTGATCATGTTTTAAGAATATTGAGTTTAAAGGAATTCATGCATGTCATGTTCATGAAATACCCACAAATTTCTAGTTGAATTTTTTGTACAATTGGCAAGCTTTTGAGCCATGATTTCTTGAATTGATCTTTAATTCATGTTGTTTTAAGATTTTTCATGTTTTTCCTCAAGTTTTGGCTCAGAAAAATCAAGTTTTGAAGCTTTAAGTTTAAGTTTTGAGCTTGGAGATCAAATCTGGGAATTCCATAATTTGCATCTACGCTCGAGCGTGGGCACCCACGCTCGAGCAACCACTCTGAGTGCATGCACTTCCGCTCAAGCGACCTGAAGTACGCTTGAGCGTGAAATGCAAGCCCTCGGAAGTTCACATGTTTTGCAGCACGCTCGAGCGATGGAAGCCACGCTCGAGCGAGGGTCTTAGTCTCACGCTCGAGCGGGGATCGAGCGTTTGTCGAGCATGAAAATCAAACAACTAGTACTTTTTCAAAGTTTACAGTCCGCTCGAGCGAAGGAAGTTACGCTCGAGTGAACCTTCACTTTTTGCATGTCCGCTCGAGCGAGGAAAGACACGCTCGAGCGTGGACCCTGTTTTCAGCAAGTTTTGAAAAATATTTTCAAGTACATTTTTGCATCCTCATTCCATCCTAGGCATTCCTAGGCCAGGATTAAGACACCATAATGAGAGTAAAGGCTAGAAATACACTAAGAACAATGAAATAAGCTATGTACACTCCGAGCGTGTGTTTCAATATGTGCGTTTGTTATGTTTTGTAGGTCACGTGCCGCAAGACATCTAATTTGCTTTTTCTGTCTATTTACCTTGGAGCTTCTGTTATCTGTGAGTAATAACTTTGTAAAGTTATGTTCAATTATAAGTATTTTCTGAATGATATAAGATGATCTGTTTTCTGAAATATTATTTTCTATATGAATGAATGGTTGTCCAATGTTTCTGAAATGTATTCGTGGTATTCTTAGCTTCAAATGATATATGTTATCTATTCTATTACGTCCCAATTGTGGTCAACTATACGTCTCATGAGCCAACTGTTATGGATCCTTATGTATACGTCCCTTTATGGGCCAATTATACGTCTCATGAGCTAACTGTCCCGTCTCTGTGCACGTGAGTCAACTGTATGCCTCTATGGCCGTCCCTTTATGGGTCAACTGTATGCTTTTATGGCCGTCCCTTCATGGGTCAACTGTATGCTTTTATGGCCGTCCCTTCATGGGTCAATTGTTTCTACTAGTGCTAATGAATGTACCACGTATGATTAACAGCAATTTTTGGTTATGAACATGATTCTGATTTTGTAACTGTATGAACTATGATTTCTGAACATGACTATGAATCCATTTCTGATAACTATTGAATTCTGTTTTTGTAACTATTATGGACAACCTCCATTAAACCTCTTTACTCTGTTATTATTCACTGAGCTCCAACTCACTATTTATATTATGTATGTAGGTGAACAGGCACGCGACTAGGCCCTGGGTTGATAGTCTATGTTTCAGTTTTGTCAGCCAACCCTTGTGCCTCTCGAGGAGATTCCGGATGAAGTCAAGTTTAGTGGTTGTTTTTGTAATTGTATTTGACTTTGTTTATTTTGTTAAGTTTTGGGCAAGATTTCTGATAATATGTCCAATGAGTGATATGTAAATATTTCATCTTCTGAAGTCACTCGTAAGGTTATAAAAGTTTTAGATTATCCGTCTCATGTAAGTCTTCACAGCTCAATGGACTACGTATGTTTTGTATATTTGCTTCCGCAGCCCCTAACTATATGTTAATCTGTTAAGAGGCCTTTGGTAATCTAAGGATTACTGGCCGGTTACGATGTTAAACCCATAAGGGCAGGTTTGGGTCGTGACAGATTTGCTCTTTCATTTTTACCAATTTGAACTATATTTCTCAACTTCATTTATTTTTTAATTACCATGGCTCGCAATACCATGAAAATGATTCTTTAACGAATAATATATATTCATTATAGATACAAAATTAAATTCTAGTAATATCTTGTCTTTTTTAGTCGAACCACTTCGATTCAACCGTTTAACTTGAGCAAAACATCCACAAAATTTATTTGTGGCAAGTTAAATCGTTGACCACCGATTCATTAGAGAAGTTTGAGTTCTTTCAGAGTCGAAGGTTTTGTACTTGTTGAAGTTCTCCCACACTCTTAACCAATATACCTTTGACTTTTGCTCATTTCCTCTAATTGGATATAAGCTAATATTAAGCCATGAAGATATGAACATCATGTCTTCTCTACGGTGAAGTTCCCTTTGCGTTGTGATATCTTTGTGGTTTGAGTAATAATTTCAGGAGAGAATGATAAAGATTGACTCTCTTGTTGAGGAGATTCAGTGGTAAAATCATGGTCAAGAGATCAAACTCGTTGTTCATTAGTTTGCTAAAATATGCATTTCCTTGATATTCCATCTAAAGCACAATTATTCATACCACAAAATGTGTATTATATCAACAATAGGATTCACAAAGTGAATACAGGAGCTGAAATTGTGAAACATTAAGCAGAACCCATTAAAAGATAATGGTAAAATAAAATAAAAGCAAGTACTCAAAGGTTATATAAATCTCATACACAGTTTGAACTTATTTTTCATTCTTAACTAAAGAACTGTAATGTTGCAATCCATGAGTTCTTTAGTTAATAAGTGATTATGAACCCCTTGCACATTCTATCACATTCTATAGATTTCTTCTCCTAGGTACCCTCATAGCTACCCTTCTTTTTCACTTCAGTCAAAATTAAGGAAAAAGAAATGAAAAGTATTAAAAAATGATCAAGAAAGAAAGTGACCATCTTTTTCTTACTGAGAATCAAACAAAGCCTTGAGAACTTAAACTTTTCTAGTTTCACATCATATTTTCTTCATTGAATAATTATCATGACCACATTTGACTTCATTACTTTTTTTCTTTTTTTTTTTTCTAAAAAATAGCTGCACTGAACTACAAGGCCTACATACGTTGGGTTTCATGAAGAGCTTTTTCAAAGAGTCAATCTTTTCCAAAACTATAGATCACCAAAACTTCAAATAATACATTAATTTCATTTAATGTTCCACAAAATAGCTTTTTACAGTTTCCATCTAACCTGAAAATTCTCTTGATTTGTTTTAAAAAATAGGTCTAAAAGTCAATGTGTTTGGAATGGTGGGGTCTCATGGAATTTTGATATGTTTTACACTACCCTCCCCTTCTTACAAGTTCCCAACTAGCTAATAAGGATCATCTAAACTTTCCCCACTTTCTAATTCTACATCAAACCAAATAGAATCATTTCCTATCAATTCTAATTAGTACCAAACATATTTTTGATAAGTAATTAGTACCAAACATATAAAAAGGGAATTCCTAAAAAATCCATTTCTCTCATTTTCCTTTTTGAAATGCCATTTCTAAAAGAATTTGGTTCCAAACACAGTTTAAGCATTAAACATCTGCTATAACTAAATTGGGTTTTTTCCATTTGTCTCAAACCAGGCCAACCTACAAAGCAAAGATCAAGATTCAATGTTCTATTGTTTTCTTTCTCTAAGTTTTCTCACCAATCAAACAAACAACTACATAGTTCATCAATTGGGTTATCCTTTTTAGGTCATTTCACAATGCCTATTATTTCTTCTAAAATCATGAATTCAGAATTTGTGAATTTGTCTTTTGATCTTCATTTTGAATTCTATAGCTATTTTATGTATTTCCCAATATCAGAATATACGACAATAATAGGAACCTTATTGAATTGAATAAATTGATGACAAACATATCAGGAAACAAAGAAAGAAATCAAAGTGAAGCAAATGTATTGATTTAGGGTTCAAAGAGTTCTGACCTTGAAATCCAATGTTCAGACCTCTTGAATCTTCTTGAATTGTAAGAAGTAAACTAAGCTTAGTGAGATCAAACAGGAGGGCAAGGGTTTCATAGTATAGGAGGTGGGTTGAGAGAGATCGTTGATGGGGAAGAACGGGAAAGGGAGAAAGAGAGAGAAAGAGAAAGAGAGTCACCTAAGTTGGCGGGAACACACTTTGCCTAGCAATAGAGGCTGGCTACCTGTGGAGAGCCAAAACGAGAATGGGCAAAATAACTCACCATTTGCCTCATATGTTGGAGCCCTATAAATGCAGCTTCAATAGGCAAAATGCCTAATTCTCTCCATTTGCCTCATGCGTTGGAGATGCTCTAAGTTGTTGCTGATTTGGGCGGAAAAACGAATTTAATTTGTTTTCAATTTTTTTAATTATTTTTTTTATAGCCGTTGGATTTGCAACGGCTGATCTCAGCCATTGTAAGGAGGAAATGAAAGAGAGGCATCAAAGAGGGGATCCGAACTCGGGTTTCCGAACCAAACAAGTGTGTTTTATGATAGTGTTGGCTTTTTTTGGCTTTCGAAGGTTAATATTATAATTTTAAGCGTGCCAGCAAGGATCAATCAGTCCGTACAGAAGATTAATTTCCAACCAATTATCAGACGATTGTATTTCAGTTCTTTCAGCCTCAATGAAGAGGACTTTTACTGGTGGCTTGTTTAGGAGAATTTGGTAAACAATAATTAAATGAAGAACAATTGCAGCATTTCATTAAGTAAAAATGAAAAACTTACAATGATCTGATCCAGCCTTGTAGAGGTTTACAACAACAAACTATTCAAAACTACTCATATGAATAAAGTGCAATATAGGAATTTGAAGTACAGAAATGTAAAGAATAAGAAATGTAAAAACTGGAAGGAAAATAAAGTAGATAAAAATGGTTTATGGATCTGAGTTTAGGTCCTTTTTCTAGGACATTCTTTGCTATTTATACTTCTCAATGATAACCGTCGAAACCTCCCTTCATGATTGTTGATCATACTCTCTCACAGTTAGCTCCATTACGCCATATTTGCAATTAGGCTTCCCTCCTGATTTTGAATTTAAACCTTGTGAGTAACCGTTAAGCCACATCACTTTATATCCCTCGATCATTCCAGTGTTACGCAGATTCATTATTATCAGTATGGGTTGACACATTTCTGATTATGGTTGGCAATTTATATTACTTTCCTAAATTGCCCTTCTGATGCCACGTGTTGAATCGTGATTGACTTGTATAATTTATGCAACCAACAGATAGGAACAGATAATTTTGTGGAGAGAGAAAGAGAGAGGGAGAGGATTCTTGTCATCTCTCTCATTAGACAACAAATTTAGGGTCAGTTTAGTAATTAAACATTGGAAGATCGTGAGGCCAACTGGAACTGTGCCATTATCACCACAAGCTCTGCATTTGGGGTTTTCCACCTCATGTTGTTTTGTTTTTCAATTTTGCATCTCTAAAACTTGTGGTGGTGTCTCTTTCTCACACACTCAATACTCCCTCACTTCAGTGCTTGACTTTCTCTCACTCGTCCATGTCTCACTGTACTTGTAAGCACTCTTCTTCTCCTCAGGACGTTCTCTAAGAGCATCTCCAACCCAATCCTCTCACCAAGAGGATGAAAATAAATTTTTTTATTCAAAAAGTGAATATAGAGTATATCACTATTCATTCCAACTCCAACCATAAACCTTCATTTTCTTCACTATTCATTCCAACTCCAACATCATTTTCTTTTTTAACAAATATTTAATTTTAAAATTTTTGTAAAATATATTTAATATTATACTCATTTTAAAGGTATGATTTCATACTTTTTATTGATGTCAATTTTATAAAAATTAAATTTACACATTAAAAGTTATTTCAAATATAATAAGAAATATGGAATGAATAGTGTTTTGGAGGCCTCCTTCATTTTTTCCTCCTCCCTTCATATTTGAAGGATCAATCCATCTTCCTTCATTTGGGAGGAAGAAATGAAGGATGGGTTGGAGTGGTTTTTGGGAGAGGATCCTCCATATTTGAAGATATGGAGGATGGGTTGGAGATGCTCTAAGAGCATCTCCAATGCAATACTCTTCTAAAGAGAATAAAAATAATATTTTTTATTCAAAAAGTAAATATAGAGGAAGTCACTATTCATTCAAACTCCAACCACAATCCTTCATTTTCTTCATTCAAACTCTATTCAAAAAGTAATTTGTATTCATTAATAAATATTTAATTTTAAAATTTTTGTAAAATATATTTAATATTATACTCATTTTAAAGGTATGATTTTATACTTTTTAATGATGTCAATTTTATAAAAATTAAATTTATAAATTAAAAGTTATTTGTAATATAATAAGAAATACAAAGATGAATAGTGTTTTGGAGGAGCCTTCATTTTTTCATCCTCCCTTCAAATATGAAGGATGAATTCATGCTCCTCTCAAATGAAGATGAATTTGAAGGGTGGGTTGGAGGAGACCATCCTTCATATTTGAAGATATGAAGGATGGGTTGGAGATGCTCTAACATTCTCAATTTATGTACTTTTTATTAGATGATTACTCCTCCATCTCTACATACTTCTTCATGATCTTACAGTAAAAAAATAAATCTAGGGCTTTTTAATTTTCAATCTTTAGAATATATCAGCAAGAAATTTGGTTGGGGTTTTTGTGCTTAAGAACTTCAATTTGTTGATTTAAACACTGAATTGCTGGTTTTCTGTTTGTGGGTTTTTGTTATCTGATCATTTTCATGGCTTCTTCAATGCTTAACGGAGCTGAAAATCTCACACTCACTAGAAGAATACCCCCAAATGGGTTAGGCTTTGTTGGGTCAGATTTGCAAGGGAAGCATTTTCCCAAGATTGGTGTGGTGAACTTTGGTACAAATTTTTGGGCTAGAACTAAAACCCTAGCACCACTCAAGTGCAGTCTTTCGGGATCTAGGCCGGCTTCACAGCCTAGGTTTATACAGCACAAGAAAGAGGCATTTTGGTTCTATAGGTTTTTATCAATTGTGTATGACCATGTCATAAACCCTGGGCATTGGACTGAGGATATGAGAGATGAGGCACTCGAGCCCGCGGACCTAAGCGATCGGAACATGATTGTGGTGGATGTCGGTGGAGGAACAGGGTTCACTACATTGGGTATTGTTAAACATGTGGATGCCAAAAATGTAACCATTTTGGATCAATCGCCTCACCAGCTTGCCAAGGCAAAGCAGAAGGAGCCCTTGAAGGAATGCAAGATTATTGAGGGTGATGCAGAGGATCTCCCATTCCGTACTGATTATGCGGATAGATATGTATCTGCTGGGAGGTATATATTGCTGTGCTTAATCTTCATTTGATTTTTTTGCTGCGCTTTATTTCGATCATATCTCATACAGTGTTGAGTTGGTATCTTGATTCTGGTTATGCAGGACTTTGTTGGCATTTGAATGTGAATCTATTGCCATTCTTGAGCTAGATTTAAATTATATTGATTTGTTTGAGAAATATTGTAATGTGTAGTTTGTGGGAGATTTCATTGAATCTGTTTGGAATTATATCTGAACTAGTTGTAAATTACACACATGCTCTAGTTTTGCATGGCACATTTTGTGCATGTAGAAAAGTAGATAAATAAACAACATAGAAGCAGAAGAAACTATGTGAAATCAATTAGAAAAAATGTTGGATATTTAGATGTCATGTAATGTGGCAAATATTGTTTTTTTTAAATACATGATGGTTAAATTTTAGGTATGTACATGATGGTCCTAATGGTATGAGGGCAGCCACTTTGTATATAATGGTCAAAGGTTAGGTATGAACCTAGTCTACTCCTCCCAGGCCCCCATTAATGGGAATTGGGGACTAAATTGAGTGTGCTTTTCTCAAACCAAAAGGCTATGTATGAGCATTTGGTGTTTCGATGTATGATTGAATGAACTTAGAAGGACAAACATAACTAGCAAGGTAGATGTGCAAATTGATATGGTTGGAGGAAAGACATGCAAAGTAGCAAGGTAGGTGTCCTCAATTTCCAATTTCAAGAATATGAGAGAGAGAGAGAGAGAGAGAGAGAGAGAGATTAAATTCCTTAATAGTATCTCTCATGAGGATTTCATGGTTGCATTTTCTCAGTATAGAGTACTGGCCAGACCCACAACGTGGCATCAAGGAAGCATACAGGGTTTTGAAACTTGGAGGGAAGGCATGCGTAATTGGTCCTGTGTATCCAACATTTTGGCTGTCTCGGTTTTTCGCAGATGTGTGGATGCTATTCCCAAAGGAGGAAGAGTACATTGAGTGGTTTGAGAAAGCTGGATTTAAAGATGTTCAACTGAAGAGAATTGGCCCAAAATGGTACCGTGGGGTTCGTCGCCATGGGCTGATCATGGGATGTTCTGTCACAGGTGTAAAACCTGCCTCTGGGGATTCACCTTTGCAGGTAAATCATCACTTCATCTGTAACTTACATGCATGTATGGAGTGTGCTACGTTTTAATGCCATATATAAGACTGTCTTCTCAGTTGAGGTTACTTTTCTCCGTCACTGTATCAGAACATTTCATTTGACTTTATGGGGCATTTGAAATGAGCATGTGTATTTATTTAAAACGGGTAAATATAGAAACTTCAGGAAAAGGTGTCTTGTATTCCCTCATTCCATTAATCTGACATGACGCTGTTACATCATGTGTTTAGGACTTTATATCACTCTTTATAGAAATGGGTCCATTTCTTTCTCTAAGATATAATTGTGGTGAGTACATTTTACGGTGTCTTGGCCAACAAAATAGGATTGTTTCAACTGGATGTGCTTCTCAGAAACTAAATTTACTAGCTGCACCAACTTTAATTAAGAAATTCTCGGTTAAAACTATATAAATATCCCAAAGAAGTTATAAATTGCTTTAACATCTCTTATTCATTATTCTATTTACACCATCTCTAAAATTCATTTGATTGAAATTCCTTTTAGTGTTATGATTTTTCTGCTTATCTATGTTGATATGTTTTTGGTTTTGAGGAGTTTATATGTTTTCAAGGGTGATTCTGATGTCATGCTATTAGTTTGAAAACTTCTAACCTGTTTCAAGCTTGAATATAAGGTTACATCATGATTCCCATGCTAAAGAATATTGACATTGTAGAATTAATCCAGTTTAAGGAAATTTATGAAATTGGACCTTGGAATCCAACAATATCCAAACAAATGAGTTTACCATAGTGAAGAATTTAGTTGGCAATGGACAGTTTTATTATGTCTCAGTAGAGTTCGAGCACCACTGCTCTGCTTTAGCATTGCCACCATCACCATTAGTATAATGCTAGCATCACTTGTATTTGGGGCCAGTCTTCCTATGTAACTAGAGTAGTTTAGTCGAAGTGGCATGCAATTGAAGGAAGTACTTTACCTCAATTGGAAATTTGCATCTGTGTTTTCTTAGATGAACAACTGAGAAACAAGGACATAGGCACAAGTACGGACATAGGACACCACAATTTTAAAAATACTAGGATACAGACAAGGCAAAAATATGGCAAAAAAAAAAAAATGTTTATTTACTGTGTCTATGAATGTAAATTTAGAATATAAAGATATGAGAGGTGTCAATTTATATATGGTTGTGTTTTTATTTTTATCTTTTTTACTTTTTTCCTCTTGATTTCCATATATTTTACTTTGATCCCAAATCATCTTTCAAAAATTATAAATAAAAAAATAAAACCTTCAAATGTGTCATAATAAGGCATGTCCATGTAGTGTCCTTGATGTGTCCTACTAAAAAATAATTTTAAAAAAAAAAAAAAAATGCATGTAGTGTGTAGGACACGTGGACATGCATGTCCTTGCCATGTCGGTGTTGGGCACGTGTCAACAAGACACAGGACCCATCTTGGGGTGTTGGTATTTTTTAGTTGAACACCACATGCTGCCAAGGAAAACAAAAAGTAACATTTGTGTTTTTTGAGTTTTGTTCGCTTTGATTTGCAACCTTTACAGGGAAACCCTGAGCAATTCAATCACTAAAGAATGTTATTGGATTGATTAAATTACTGTTTGTTATGTATTTATTTATATGTTTTTAAGAGAGGAAAGGGGGAAATGAGGGTTGTATGGTTAAGGGAATAAGTTGACACGGCTATTTCCCTCCTTTTTGAACATGCAGTGCTAATGTAATTCTTTCTTAATCAACAAAATATGTGATTTCTTGAACCGTTGAAGCCCGTCTAAGTTTTCTTTGTCATCACTTTGTATTCACGAAATTTGTTTTCCATCACAGCTTGGTCCAAAGGCGGAGGATGTGGCAGAGCCCGTGAATCCACTTGTGTTCTTCATGCGCTTCATTCTGGGTGTCATGGCAGCAACATATTTTGTATTGGTTCCTATTTACATGTGGCTCAAAGATCAAATTGTTCCCAAAGGTAGACCAATCTGAGAGAGAGAGAGAGAGAGAGGTAGAGAGAGATTTTCCAGTTGGCTGTTGGGGACTGCTTATGATGCTCAGCTCTAATTTCCATAAAACTTTGCTATTGTGTACACCAGACAATTGCCCACCATGGTGTTGTGTCAATTTTGTAAGATACGTCTTCACAATCTCGTTCTTAAGATCAATTTATTAGGCTTAATTTGTGCATGTTTTGGGGTGCAATAGCTTCACCTCCTCTTCAGAATTAAGTTTACAACTTCATTGATAGAAGGGTTCAGAATTAAGTTTAATATGATAATGATAATGATAATGATAATGAAAATGATGACATTAGAGCATTTTCTAGATTTTCTTGAAAAGAGGGAGGAGAATCAAGGTGCATCTGTAGGAGGTGAAATTGTTGGACACCAACCAATACTTGAATACCTATATAATATAATAAATTTAGTTAAATTATTTCTTAATTTTGATAATTTTAGTTCTATTATGCTATAAAAGTGTAATTATAATATAATAATTTTATATGATATATGATATATATTAAATTATAAGATAGTAAAATAAACACTATTTTGATATTAAAAATAATAGTTAAATTAGAAAGAGAATTAATAATATAAAACTAAAAGTGATTCTAATTATTTAATTTTATTTTTATATTTATTTGGATAATAAAAATATGTAGAAATACAAAATTTATTTAACAGATTAAATATAAATATATTGTGATTGGATTAAGAAGAAAATACATAAATTGATTTTTTTTTAATATTCTTTTTGAATTATTCAGACATACTGTATATAGGTATATAAAATTTAAATTAAATATAAATATTTTATAATAAATAATTTCATGTTAAATAAAAAATTAAATATAAATTAATATTAAGATATCAATAAGATAGAGAAAAAATAAAAAATATGAAAGAAAATTAATTTGATTGTGATACATATAATTAAGCACATTTTGTAATAATTAAAATTAAATTTGTATAGAACTTTATATATAAATAGAAAAAGTATGTTACTGTGACTTTTTCAGAAAAAAATAAGTATTTAGAATGTGCCACATAAAAAAGGAAAAAAACACTACTTTTATATATATATATATATATATAATGCAGAGGGAAGGAATTTCATGACAAAACATTTTTCGAAAGTGTGTGGAGTGAAAGGAATTGGAGATTGGAAATAGAATCTCCCATGCACATCTCCTTTTTCCGTCTCCTATACATCGGATGTTTCTATTTACACCTCAAATTAGTCTCATTATACCCCTTTTCTCATTACAGTCATCTAAAAAAATAATTACAAATGTTTTATCATTTTGTTTTTGAACACATAAAACATTTTATCTTTCTACACCCTTCGCAGCCGTGCGCATGCCAGGCCAAGACCGTGGTATGGCATGGCGTGCGGGCTTCGGCGGTGGCGTGGCATGCTGGCCAAGGCTAAGACATGACATGCTGGCCCAAGGCTGTGGCATGACATCCAATCCTTCAATGTTGCGATTAGACAAAATGTTTTGGGGGATTCAAGCATTTTGGGTTTGTGTAGTTAAAATTTCCTTAACTGTTCTTTTTCTTTATTGTATTTTGCTTTGTTTTTTGTTTTTGTTATTTTAAATTAAAAAACTTGTAAAGCTGATGGATTGGTTGTGAAGATACGAGTTGCAGTAGTAAGGGACTTTGCACTATTTGAATCTCTCTGTGCATTTCATTTTCTTATACCTTTAATTTTATGTTTTTCACGAAATTTTTGTTTTTCCGATCAAAAACTAAATAAATATTCCAACCCTTTCATTATTCATAAGTTTAAATTTCTCTTTGCATTCACTTATTTCTTTATCGGTCCCATCTCTTTCTCTTTGATAGTAGCAACTAGGAGAAAGTGAATATGTCGCACATATAGAAAGGAGGGTGATAACATTTATTACCAGAATTCCGTTACTATTAGTCTCTCTATTACAACTAAACCAAATCTCAAGTTGAGAACATATATTATCAGAACTCTTGTTATGGCTGTTATGGTTCTTGGCCATCTCCATTCAACACTAGCAGTTAGAAGTGAGCAGCGGATATACCAATCTACCCAAATCGATCGAACCAAACCGATCTTCCGCATTTTGAACGGATGCATGATGACGAGTGGACGGTTGCGGATTGATTTTTTTCAATCCGTCTAGTTTTGGACAGATGGCGGATTTGAGGTTCATTTGGCCGCAACTGAAACGCCAAACTGCGAGCACTCTTAGTAATTTGTAAGACTTTATATTTTCAATTTGTTTAAATATTCTATTTATGTTTTCAATTGAAAAAGAGTTTAAATATTCTGTTGAATATATTACGTTGAAAAAGAATTTTCAACTTGAATATATTTTTTAAATTGCAAAAAATAAATGTATTATTTATCTATAGTTTTTGGTTTTTAAATCTAACTTTAAAAATAATAAATAAAAAAGATGATATATGGTAGTTGGTTTTTGTTTTCAAAAACAGATATAAATATAACAATATAGAGGCATACAATTTCTACTACTGCTCTATTCATGATTTTGGTGATTTGAATTGTTTTTATATTTTAAGAATCACATATTATAATATTTTATATGGATGAGGCATGCTGTGATTGTAATATATGGACGAGGCATGTAGTGATTGTAATATTCTAAAGTTTCAAACTTTCTCTCTTTGGATGAGGCATGCATTGATTGTAATACTTTTTAAATAATTGACTGTAATACTTCTTTTTTTTTTTTTGAGGAAGTGCACAAGTTGAATTATGTTGAAAATTTATAAATTTTTAAACCTCCAAATCGATTCGCATCCATCCGTCAATCTGTTAATCCGCTCAATCCATATTTGCCAAATTGACGGACGAATGCGGATTGATTTTTTTCAATACGCCAATCTGGCAAACAGATGGCGAGTTAGAGGTTTCATAACCACAACCAACCCACACCTACTCCTACTAACAATTCTTTTATATCTAAGATTTTTGCCTCACAATCTAAAAATATTTCTCTAAATTCCCAACAAAGATAAATAACTTTTGATACATGAAACGTATAGCATAAATATATTCACCGAATTGAAATGGTCACCACACAATTAGCTTTCATGCTTAGGAATGGCAACAAGCTGGGGCGGGGCCAGGGATGACCCTCCCCGTCCCCGATCTCCGAAGATTAAAAAGTCCTCGTCCCCGGCCCCAATTCCCGACGGGGAAAGCATCACCTCCTCCACCCCCACCTCCGCCCCCTAACGGGGATCAGGTTTCTCTGACCCCGAAAAATCCCTGACAGACCTGTTCACAACACACAGACACACACAGACCTGTTCACAATACACACACACAGATTTGTTTAACCAAAAAAATAATAATAATAATCTGTATATGGAATTAACAACAACACCATCAATAATAAATCATCAACAACAACAATAACATCATTTTCATTAACAACATAATCAATGGCAACATCATAAAAAAAAAAAATAGAGACAGATAGACGGTGGCGGAGGGAGGAGGAGGCGAGAGGAAGGATCTAAGTGGCGGAGGGAGAATCTGCTCAGATCTGAGTAGTGGAGGGAGGATCTGTTCAGATCTGCTGTGGCAGAGGGAGGATGAGGCGAGAGGCGACGGTTCGGCGGTGGCTTGGAGGAGGAGGAGGAGGAGGAGGCGGTGAGAGGTGATGGAGGAGGAGGCGGTGAGCAGGAGCGACGACGCCATCGCCGACTGCGTGTGGAGAGAAGAGAGAGAGAGTGAGTGAGTGAGTGAGTGAGAGAGAGGCAACTCAGAAGAGTAATTAACAAATGGGGGCTTATATATATGAATAAATTAAGGGATATTATGGTGATTTCATTTCGGGGAAAAACGGGGCCGGGTTCGGGGCTGTGAAAGCTATCCCCGTCCCAGGCCCGAAACAAATCGAGGATTCAATTTCAAATACCATTCCCGTCCCGTCGGGGGTATTTTTGGGAAAAAAAACTATTCTTATCGGGGACGGGGGTTGGGTCCCTGTCGGATCGGGTTTAAATTGTCATCCCTACTCCCATGAATTGAATATGGTCTTGTCAATTTTCCTAAAGACAAGTTTTGCACTTCTAGGTTATTATTATATGTTTGAATCATTAGATAGGCTCGACTTCCTCCACACTCTCTTGACTAACAAAAAAATAAGAATACATTAATTGTCATCCCTACTCCCATGAATTGAATATGGTCTTGTCAATTTTCCTAAAGACAAATTATTGAGGGTGATGCAGAGGATCTCCCATTCCGTACTGATTATGCGGATAGATATGTATCTGCTGGGAGGTATATATTGTTGTGCTTAATCTTCATTTGATTTTTTTGCTGCGCTTTATTTCGATCATATCTCATCCAGTGTTGAGTTGGTATCTTGATTCTGGTTATGCAGGACTTTGTTGGCATTTGAATGTGAATCTATTGCCATTCTTGAGCTAGATTTAAATTATATTGATTTGTTTGAGAAATATTGTAATGTGTAGTTTGTGGGAGATTTCATTGAATCTGTTTGGAATTATATCTGAACTAGTTGTAAATTACACACATGTTCTAGTTTTGCATGGCACATTTTGTGCATGTAGAAAAGTAGATAAAATAAACAACATAGAAGCAGAAGAAACTATGTGAAATCAATTAGAAAAAATGTTGGATATTTAGATGTCATGTAATGTGGCAAATATTGTTTTTTTTAAATACATAATGGTTAAATTTTAGGTATGTACATGATGGTCCTAATGGTATGAGGGCAGCCACTTTGTATATAATGGTCAAAGTTTAGGTATGAACCTGGTCTACTCCTCCCAGGCCCCCATTAATGGGAATTGGGGACTAAATTGAGTGTGCTTTTCTCAAACCAAAAGGCTATGTATGAGCATTTGGTGTTTCGATGTATGATTGAATGAACTTAGAAGGACAAACATAACTAGCAAGGTAGATGTGCAAATTGATATGGTTGGAGGAAAGACATGCAAAGTAGCAAGGTAGGTGTCCTCAATTTCCAATTTCAAGAATATGAGAGAGAGAGAGAGAGAGAGATTAAATTCCTTAATAGTATCTCTCATGAGGATTTCATGGTTGCATTTTCTCAGTATAGAGTACTGGCCAGACCCACAACGTGGCATCAAGGAACCATACAGGGTTTTGAAACTCGGAGGGAAGGCATGCGTAATTGGTCCTGTGTATCCAACATTTTGGCTGTCTCGGTTTTTCGCAGATGTGTGGATGCTATTCCCAAAGGAGGAAGAGTACATTGAGTGGTTTGAGAAAGCTGGATTTAAAGATGTTCAACTGAAGAGAATTGGCCCAAAATGGTACCGTGGGGTTCGTCGCCATGGGCTGATCATGGGATGTTCTGTCACAGGTGTAAAACCTGCCTCTGGGGATTCACCTTTGCAGGTAAATCATCACTTCATCTGTAACTTACATGCATGTATGGAGTGTGCTACGTTTTAATGCCATATATAAGACTGTCTTCTCAGTTGAGGTCACTTTTCTCCGTCACTGTATCAGAACATTTCATTTGACTTTATGGGGCATTTGAAATGAGCATGTGTATTTATTTAAAACGTGTAAATATAGAAACTTCAGGAAAAGGTGTCTTGTATTCCCTCATTCCATTAATCTGACATGACGCTGTTACGTCATGTGTTTAGGACTTTATATCACTCTTTACAGAAATGGGTCCATTTCTTTCTCTAAGATATAATTGTGGTGAGTACATTTTACGGTGTCTTGGCCAACAAAATAGGATTGTTTCAACTGGATGTGCTTCTCAGAAACTAAATTTACTAGCTGCACCAACTTTAATTAAGAAATTCTCGGTTAAAACTATATAAATATCCCAAAGAAGTTATAAATTGCTTTAACATCTCTTATTCATTATTCTATTTACACCATCTCTAAAATTCATTTGATTGAAATTCCTTTTAGTGTTGTGATTTTTCTGCTTATCTATGTTGATATGTTTTTGGTTTTGAGGAATTTATATGTTTTCAAGGGTGATTCTGATGTCATGCTATTAGTTTGAAAACTTCTAACCTATATAACTAGAGTAGTTTAGTCGAAGTGGCATGCAATTGAAGGAAGTACTTTACCTCAATTGGAAATTTGCATCTGTGTTTTCTTAGATGAACAACTGAGAAACAAGGACATAAGCACAAGTACGGACATAGGACACCACAATTTTAAAAATACTAGGATACAGACAAGGCAAAAATATGGCAAAAAAAAAATGTTTATTTACTGTGTCTATGAATGTAAATTTAGAATATAAAGATATGAGAGGTGTCAATTTATATATGGTTGTGTTTTTATTTTTATTTTTTTTACTTTTTTCCTCTTGATTTCCATATATTTTACTTCGATCCCAAATCATCTTTCAAAAATTATAAATAAAAAAATAAAACCTTCATATGTGTCATAATAAGGCATGTCCATGTAGTGTCCTTGATGTGTCCTACTAAAAAATAATTTTAAAAAAAAAAAAAAAATGCATGTAGTGTGTAGGACGCGTGGACATGCATGTCCTTGCCATGTCGGTGTTGGGCACGTGTCAACAAGACACAGGACCCATCTTGGGGTGTCGGTATTTTTTAGTTGAACACCACATGCTGCCAAGGAAAACAAAAAGTAACATTTGTGTTTTTTGAGTTTTGTTCGCTTTGATTTGCAACCTTTACAGGGAAACCCTGAGCAATTCAATCACTAAAGAATGTTATTGGATTGATTAAATTACTGTTTGTTATGTATTTATTTATATGTTTTTAAGAGAGGAAAGGGGGAAATGAGGGTTGTATGGTTAAGGGAATAAGTTGACACGGCTATTTCCCTCCTTTTTGAACATGCAGTGCTAATGTAATTCTTTCTTAATCAACAAAATATGTGATTTCTTGAACCGTTGAAGCCCGTCTAAGTTTTCTTTGTCATCACTTTGTATTCACGAAATTTGTTTTCCATCACAGCTTGGTCTAAAGGCAGAGGATGTGGCAGAGCCCGTGAATCCACTTGTGTTCTTCATGCGCTTCATTCTGGGTGTCATGGCAGCAACATATTTTGTATTGGTTCCTATTTACATGTGGCTCAAAGATCAAATTGTTCCCAAAGGTAGACCAATCTGAGAGAGAGAGAGAGAGGTAGAGAGAGATTTTCCAGTTGGCTGTTGGGGACTGCTTATGATGCTCAGCTCTAATTTCAATAAAACTTTGCTATTGTGTACACCAGACAATTGCCCACCATGGTGTTGTGTCAATTTTGTAAGATACGTCTTCACAATCTCGTTCTTAAGATCAATTTATTAGGCTTAATTTGTGTATGTTTTGGGGTGCAATGGGGAATATGCACATATTTATTCAGCTTCACCTCCTCTTCAGAATTAAGTTTACAACTTCATTGATAGAAGGGTTCAGAATTAAGTTTAATATGATAATGATAATGAAAATGATGACATTAATATAGAGCATTTTCTAGATTTTCTTGAAAAGAGGGAGGAGAATCAAGGTGCATCTGTAGGAGGTGAAGTGAAATTGTTGGACACCAACCAATACTTGAATACCTATATATAATAAATTTAGTTAAATTATTTCTTAATTTTGATAATTTTAGTTCTATTATGCCATAAAAGTGTAATTATAATATAATAATTTTATATGATATATGATATATATTAAATTATAAGATAGTAAAATAAACACTATTTTGATATTAAAAATAATAGTTAAATTAGAAAGAGAATTAATAATACAAAACTAAAAGTGATTCTAATTATTTAATTTTATTTTAATATTTATTTGGATAATAAAAATATGAAGAAATACAAAATTTATTTAAAAGATTAAATATAAATATATTGTGATTGGATTAAGAAGAAAATACATAAATTGATTTTTTTTTAATATTCTTTTTGAATTATTCATACATATTGTATATAGGTATATAAAATTTAAATTAAATATAAATATTTTATAGTAAATAATTTCATGTTAAATAAAAAATTAAATATAAATTAATATTAAGATATCAATAAGATAGAGAAAAAATTAAAAAATATGAAAGAAAATTAATTTGATTGTGATACATATAATTAAGCACATTTTGTAATAATTGAAATTAAATTTGTATAGAACTTTATATATAAATAGAAAAAGTATGTTAACGTGACTTTTTCAGAAAAAAATAAGTATTTAGAATGTGCCACATAAAAAAAGAAAAAAAACACTACTTTTATATATATATATATAATGCAGAGGGAAGGAATTTCTTGACAAAACATTTTTCGAAAGTGTGTGGAGTGAATGGAATTGGAGATTGGGAGATTCTATTTCCAAATAATTACAAATGTTTTATCATTTTGTTTTTGAACACACAAAACATTTTATCTTTCTACACCCTTCGCAGCCGTGCGGATGCCAGGCCAGGTTGCCCAGGCCACGCGCATGCCAGGCCAAGATTGTGGCATGGCATGGTGTGCGGGCTTCGGCGGTGGCGTGGCATGCTGGCCAAGGCTAAGACAAACATTCTGGCCCAAGGCTGTGGCATGGCATCCAATCCTTCAATGTTGCGATTAGACAAAATGTTTTGGGGGATTCAAGCATTTTGGGTTTGTGTAGTTAAAATTTCCTTAACTGTTCTTTTTCTTTATTGTATTTTGCTTTGTTTTTTGTTTTTGTTATTTTAAATTAAAAAACTTGTAAAGCTGATGGATTGGTTGTAAAGACACGAGTTGCAGTAGTAAGGGACTTTGCACTATTTGAATCTCTCTGTGCATTTCATTTTCTTGTATCTTTAATTTTATGTTTTTCACGAAATTTTTGTTTTTCTGATAAAAAACTAAATAAATATTCCAACCCTTTCATTATTCATAAGTTTAAATTTCTCTTTGCATCCACTTATTTCTTTCTCGGTCCCATGTCTTTCTCTTTGATAGTAGCAACTAGGAGAAAGTGAATATGTCGCACATATAGAAAGGAGGGTGATAACATTTATTATCAGAATTCCGTTACTATTAGTCTCTCTATTACAACTAAACCAAATCTCAAGTTGATAACATATATTATCAGAACTCTTGTTATGGCTGTTATGGTTCTTGGCCATCTCCATTCAACACTACCAGTTAGGGGTGAGCAACGGATATACCAATTTACCCAAACCGATCGAACCAAACCGATCTGCCGCATTTTGAACGGATGTATGATGACGAGTGGACGGTTGCGGATTGATTTTTTTCAATCCGTCTAGTTTTGGACAGATGGCGGATTTGAAATTCATTTGGCCGCAACTGAAACGCCAAACTACGAGCACTCCTAGTAATTTGTAAAATTTTGTATTTTCAATTTGTTTAGATATTCTGTTTATGTTTTCAATTGAAAAAGAGTTTAAATATTCTGTTGAATATATTACGTTGAAAAAGAGTTTTCAACTTGAATATATTTTTTGAATTGAAAAAAATAAATGTATTATTTATCTATATTTTTTTGTTTTTAAATCTAACTTTAAAAATAATAAATAAAAAAGATGATATATGCTAGTTGGTTTTTGTTTTCAAAAACAGATATAAATGTAACAATACAGAGGCATACAATCTCTACTACTGCTCTATTCATGATTTTGGTGATTTGAATTACTTTTATATTTTAAGAATCACATATTGTAATATTTTATATGGATGATACATGTTGTGATTGTAATATGTGGATGAGGCATGTAGTGATTATAATATTCTAAAGTTTCAAACTTGCTCTTTTTGGATGAGGCATGCATTGATTGTAATACTTTTTTAAATAATTGGCTGTAATACTTTTTTTTTTTTTTTTTTTTTTTTTTTTTTTTGAGGAAGTGCTAAAGTTGAATTATATTGAAAATTTATAAAATTTTAAACCTCCAAACTGATTCGCATCCATCCGTCAATCTATCAATCCGCTCAATCCACATTCGCCGGATTGACGGACAAATGTGGATTGATTTTTTTCAATACGCCAATCTAGCAGACAGATGGCGAGTTGGAGGTTTCATAACCACAACCGACTCGCACCCACCCCTACTAACAATTCTTTTATGTCTAAGATTTTTGCCTCATAATCTAAAAATATTTCTCTAAATTCGCAACAAAGATAAATAACTTTTGATACATGAAACGTATAGCATAACTATATTCACCGAATTGAAACGGTCACCACACAATTAGCTTTCATGCTTAGGAATGGCAACAGGCTGGGACGGGGCCTGGGATGACCCTCCCCGTCCCCGATCCCCGAAGATTAAAAAGTCCCCATCCCCGATCCCCGATGGGGAAGGCATCACCTCCCCCACCCCCGCCCCCTAACGAGGATTGGGTTTCCCCAACCCCAAAAAATCCCCGACAGACCTGTTCACAACACACATACCCAGATCTGTTCAACCAAAAAAATAATAATAATAATCTGTATATGGAATCAACAACAACATCATCAATAATAAATCATCAACAACAACAACATCATTTTCATCAACAACATAATCAACGACAACATCATAAAAAAAAAAAAAATAGAGACAGATAGACGGTAGCGGAGGCGAGAGGGAGAATCTGAGTGGCGGAGGGAGGATCTGCTCAGATCTGAGTAGTGAAGGGAGGATCTGTTCAGATCTGCTGTAGCGGAGGGAGGAGGAAGCGAGAGGCAACGGTTCGGTGGTGGCTTGGAGAAGGAGCAAGCGACGGAGGAGGAGGAGGAGGCGGTGAGCAGGAGCGACGACGCCATCGCCAACTGCGTGCGGAGAGAAAAGAGAGAGAGTAAGTGAGTGAGGGAGAGGCAACTCATAGGAGTAATTAACAAAGGGGAGGCTTATATATATGAATAAATTAAGGGATATTATGGTGATTTCATTTCGGGGAAAAACGGGACCGGGGCAGGGGCCGGGGCGGGTCTGGGGCTGTGAAAGCTATCCTCGTCCCGGCCCGAAACTAATCGAGGATTCAATTTCACATACCATCCCCGTTCCATCGGGGGTATTTTTCGAGGAAAAACTACTCTTATTGGAAACAAGGGGTCGAGTTCCCGTCGGACCAGGTTTAAATTGCCATCCTTATTCATGCTCCCATGAATTGAATATGGTCTTGTCAGTTTTCCTAAAGACAAGTTTTGGACTTTTAGGTTATTATTATATGTTTGAATCATTGGATAGGCTCGACTTCCTCCGCACTCGCTTGACTAACAAAAAAATAATAATAATACATTAATTTTACTTCAAAACTTATTTAAATTCAAACTTCAGTAATGATTTAGAGTTTTAAATAAGGAACTCTAAATCCACCACTAGTGAGGTAGAAATTGAAAAAAAAAAAAAAAAAAAAAAAGACACAGCATACACTGTGACAATAGATAGGACCCACTGCCACATCATTAATGGTGGCTCTAATTAGAGCTCCCAAACATTTTTGTTCAAACTTGATGGGATATGGACCACTAGACTGCACAATTTAAATTATAAATAATTTTTTGAACAGTTTTATATAGACATGTATTGTTAGATTGCTATATTATTCACGGCAATTACGTATTTTGAAAAATTATTTTTTGATCCACATATTTTAACTTCAACGTATTTTTCAAAATACCTTTTCTAGGTACAAAGTATATCGATCCCTCATGGTTTGACTTCTAGGTGTAAGCCCAAAGATGCAGCCATTTCCATCCCCTCATGGCTTGACCTCTAGGCGTCTAAACCCAAACAACAAGCAAAGCTCAATCGTGGGGTTTGGTAAATTTTTTATTTTTTATTTTTTTTAAATATATTTTCTTATATTTTTAAATTTAAAAAATTACATTTATACACTATAAAAAATTAAGATATTCAAGTTAAACTCAAGTTCAAATCGGTTAAAATTCATTCAAGATTGACTCATATAAACAAGTCAAACTTAAACACATTTTAACACTTGTTAAATTTTAAACACAAATTTGAACAATCTAATACTGAGTCTGATTTTATTCACATACTAAAAAAAGCATGACTAGTAGAAAATAGTAGAATTCACACTACCAATACACTTTTTTGATATGGAGTTCATTGTTTTAGACTAATCATAATTTGTATATTGTTCACACACTTCAAAAATATGAATAAATTCATTTTTACCTAGCACTCGGCTCGATTATATTATCCTATTAAAAAGAAAGAAAATGTCAAAAATTGTGACAAGAATATTTTTAAAAAAAAACTAAAAACAAATAATAAATAAATAAAAATAAAAATTCATAAATTTGGTTTTCCGCGTAGTCCCCCGAGAGAAGTTTTCTATTATTTGACTGGTGAATGGTATTTTCCCAAATTTTCTCAGAGGCGTGTGTGCTTGACTTTTTTTTTCCAATTACTCATCAGTTGAATTTTTCCTAATAGTAATAAAATATATATTTATAAAGCCTACTTAGAATCCAGTTTTATGTGAATTTCTCTCTCCATTTGCTTTATCTTTCACCAAACAAACCTAAAAATGGCAGACGCATTGGCACAAGAACAGATTGCAGAGTTCAGAGAAGCCTTCTCTTTGATTGATGAGGACTCTGATGGTTTGTTCTTCCATACTTCTTTATTTAAACTAAATTTTTCTCACATTTTTTATTATCATAATGGGAATGCCTCTCTGTTAGGTTGCAAATGAATTGAACTGTTCGCAAGTTAGATCGGGCTCGGGCTCGGATCGTTTAGTAAACGAGCCAAACTCGAATTCGCATAAGTTTGATTTGTTTATCTTTATTTAAAATATATAATAAATATATTATTTATACATTAAATAATATATAAATAATAGGATAAATACATTATTTATGTATTAAATAATATTAAAAAAAATCTTATTGAGCCGAGCCAAGCTTGAGTTTTATTAATGTTAACAAGTTAAGTCAAGTTTGAGTCCAATTAATTATCGAGCCAAGTTCGAACCCAATTAATTATCAAGCCGAGTTGAAACTCAATAAATGAGCTTGATAAGTAAACAAGTCAAGCTCTACTCTCCTCTATGCCCTTATTCTCTGTACCTCTCCATATTTTATCTTATAACTCTCATTCTGGACTCATAATGATGATTCAAATCATTCAATTTATAAACTGAAGATGAGTTATGCAAAAATTCAATTTTTTTTGAAACTTATAAAGGAATTGGGCTAGCTGTTGTACGGCCCAAGGTGCTCATTTCTGAGGCCCAATTTAGTAATCCAAATATGCACTTTACAAGGTACATGGTTAGTGTACCTAAAAAAAAATAAAATAAAATTGATTGGATATCAATAGCTTTGGTGTCATTTGGTAAACGTTTTTAGTTTTCTGTTTATATTTATAAAATTTTTAAAAATTCAAATAGAAACTTGTTTGGTAAATTTTTGATTTATAAATCAGTAGTCTCAGTTTATATATTTGGCCAAAAAATGTAAACTCAAAAAATGTGTTTCCGTTTTGAATTTTCAAATTTTTTTTTTTTACCACCCAATACTAGCCACCACCTACTGCCATTTTCCACCACCGTCTTCCGCCACCACCACCCACCTACCACCTACTAGCCACCACCCACCTGTCACCCACTCGCCACCACCACCCACCCCTCGCCACCACCACCACTCACCACCCACTTGCCATCCACCCGCCACTACCGTCCACCACTCGCCATTACCACTCACCACCCACCTGCCACCACCATCTACCACCCGCCACCACCAGCCACCAGCCACCCACCCGCCACCACCACCCACCACCCACCTACCACCCACCCGCCACCCACCTGCCACCACCACCCACCACCCACCACCCACTCGCTACCACCCACCACTAGCCACCGTCACCCACCCAGCCACCACCACCACCGCCGCCGCCGCCACCTATCCGCCACCACCCACCGCCACCACCCACCACCACCCGCCACCGTCATCCATCCACCCACCACAACCACCCGCCACCTACCCGCCATCACCACCCACCCACCACCACCCGCCATCCGCCACACACCTGCCACCACCACCCACCACCACCACTCACTCGCTAACACCCACTACCCGCCACCGTCACCCACCCACCACCACCCGCTACCCGCTACCCACCATCACCACTTTCCACCACCGCCTTCCGCCGCCACTTGCCAACACTTGCCATTTCTCACTTTTTTTTATATTTTTAAAATTTTTTAAACATTTTGTCAATTACCAAACGCGTTTGTAGTTTATGTTTTTCTAAAAGTAAACAAAAAATAAACAAAAACCAGTTTATAAAATTTTTGTAAATATAAACTGAAAACGTAAACGTTACCAAACAGACCCTTTGTATCTAAAAAAAAAAAAAAATTGATAAATTACACTTTGCCCCTACTTTCATACTTTGGCCCTTTATGTTTTAAGTTTTTCCCAATTTACTCTTAAATTTAATTTCTATTCAAAATTAGATAGAAAATACTTCGATAATGGTCACATAACATAAAAAATAAATTATTGTATCGAGATTTAAGTTTGTGTCAAAGGTGCGAGTCATATATAACAAAAAATTTTCATGTCACGTGATTGTCAATGTATCATTTTCTGTCTAATTTTAACAGAAATTAAATTTAAGAGTAAATTGGGAAAAACTTGAAACATAAGAGCCAAAGTGAGAAAAAAATAAATTTTAAAGGCTAAAGTGAAAAAGTGATCAAACATAAATGGGGCAAAGTGTAATTTACCCAAAAAATAACGGTAAATGTAATTTGAAATATAAATTGAATACAAATATAATTCGATAAAAATGCTATCGATATCCAATCAATTTAATTTTTACAATTATACTTTAATCAATATATCTTAAAAAATTAACTGTCAAAATAAACTTCAAAATGAGTTTTATGGACTGCACAACAACAATAGTTGTTATGAGCTGCACAATATCCATTCCAACTCCATTTCTAAATGAGCTCAAATTGGCTGCATCTCACAAATCAAATTAAAATTAAGTTTAAATGACTTAAATGTATGTGCCCATTTAAAACGAGTACCACTTGTTCCATCCTCACTTCCACCACAATCACCACCAGTTCATTACCACTTCCACCACATTATACCATCGACCACCACCGTCTATTGAAATGATTTTTGTTTAAAATAAAATAAATGAGTTAGATAGATTGATTTGTCCAATCCATATCATCTCAATCTAATTTATTTAAACTTGTTTATTAATTTCAGGTGTTTAAATTGAATTGTTTAGTGTAGTTTCTACGAGCCAATTTAAACGTTAAATAAATAATTGACAAATGGGATGGTGCACAGGCTTCATTACCATGGAAGAAGTGGCAAGGGTGATTCAATCTTTGAATGAACATCCAACAAAGGAAGAGGTTGAAGACATGATAAGCGAAGTTGATATTGCTGGAAATGGGACCATTGATTTTGAGCACTACTTGAATATCATCGCAAGAAAAATGAAGGTATATAGTGCACACAAAGGAATGTTCAATTTGTACATTAAATAAAAGAAAAATACAAAAAAGGGTAAATCAACTCTTTTGAAGTTTGATAAAAATACATTAAATCTCACAAGTTTCATATAATTACATTAAACTTCTTTCAAATTTTAATTTACATAACTCTTAGTTTATTTGTCATCAATAATTCATTAGTTATATATATGAAAAATAACGTCTTCATCTTTTTCTATTGAAAATTGTATATTTAATCTTATTTATTTTTTGTATTTTCACACCACTCTTTTTAACATTACTAAAAGGGAGGTCGGAAGTAATTATGCTACAATTATAGGCTTATTGTATTTCTATAAATTTTAGGGTTCAATATAATGTACCCAAAAAAAAATTGAGAAAACTAAAGTAAGAAATTAAATTTATTTTTCTTAATAAATCAAAGGTCCAAACATAGCATAGGGGAACAGGCTTGATGGATCATTTGGTTTTTGGTTAGTTTATTGACAAAATTAATGTGTTAGAAATTTGTGCAGGACAATGTAGCAGAGGAACTAAAAGAAGTTTTCAAAGTATTTGATCAGGACCAAGACGGATATATATCAGCCATTGAGGTAAAACCTTAAAAGATATCTACTTTATAGGTGAAATTGGCGTATTGTAGAATCAATCTATATCTATTTGAGTAATTTAAACTTTTCATCCCATATGATAAGCTGATTAGAATTTATATATATAAAATTGAATTGATTAGATATGATCACATATTGATTATAACAAATGGACAATTTTTTTTAAAAAAAATATGTATGTCGTATAAACAAAAATTATAATTTGATAGTATAATAATCGATATTGGATCAACTTGATTTTTTACATAAATAAATTTTCAATTAGTTGTATGATTGCTAAAGTGAGTAAAGTGGTTGAAAATAATTTTTAAAGCAGTTTATTATTTTTTTCTAATTTCAAGAGTTCGTTTGGAATGTGGGTTGACTTTTTGTCTTTTTGAATTTTTTAGCCTTGGGCTAAAAAACTTCGTTTGTGATAGACTTTTTGACTTTTGTAAGAGAAAAAATAAAATGATTATAGTTTGGATGTGACATTTTGTCTTATTGACTTTTTAACTTATTTTATTATTTTGTGACTAAAATAACATTTAGGCCTCGTTTGGGAACATGTTATTTTAGTAATTTTTTGACTAAAATATGAGGTAAAAAAAACTTGTATGTTTGGAATGACTTTTTAGTTTTTTATGAAAAAATGTGCAAAAAGTAGAGAGAGGGAATCTTTAACTTTTTGATATAAATTATAGGCATTTTTGTTTTTTTAGTAATTTTTTGACGTTTATGCTAAAACTACTACTTTCCAAACAAGACTTTTAAGCCTCAAAATCTATCATGCCAAACAAGTGCTTAACCGTTAGACTAAATCAATTTGGCTAGTTGATCAAAACCCAAAAGAAGTCGAGTCCCTCCATATATGAAGGCCTAAAATTGTTTCTCTACTCTCCAAGAAACCTTAAGTTTCATTTTTATTTTATTTTGTTATCCAGAAGCCGTCCTGACTAATGTCCATATAGCTTTGAGGACTTTTGAACCTCAATTTCTCTTAATAGAAAATTTAAAATTTCTCTCACTGTTAGGTTGTGAAATTTTAGCCATATTATATGACAAAGTGTATTTAGAACAAATAAACAGTGATTTTGAGAGAGAATCCTCGACAAGTTTGATATTAGTTGAATGTGATTGCATTTATAGATTGTATTCATACACAAATATTCTTAAACATGTGATGATGTAAAATTGTTTTATGATTGACATTTTTTGGGTTTGTGTGTACACAGGTGAGACATGTAATGATAAATTTGGGAGAAAAATTGACAGATGAAGAAGCTGAACAGATGATTATGGAGGCTGATTTGGATGGAGATGGTGT